>JAAEAF010014714.1:0-71701 GCA_011037195.1 Triatoma infestans | reverse complement strand
TCTCCCCACTCTAGCCTGCTCAAGTCAGAGAGTACCAGAAAGAGTCTGTTTTCTCTCGGTCAGGCTTGTGTTCTCTCTCTTGCCGTTACATCAACCCCTCTCCTGAAGAAATTTTTTACGTGTGAAAAATTTAAGCGTGTTGCTGAATGATGTATCTTTGTAGCTCATCTGGTTTGGCTACGTGTTTGTTGTAGCTAGCGTGGATTCGTTGAAATTAGCTTTTGGTGCAGAAAGCTAGCGATGATGCTGTTGCGAGCTAGCCAGTGTTGTTGAAAGCTAGCTATGATGACGAAAAGTAGCTTATGTGATGGCCTTGTTGAGAGCTCTAGCTAAGGATGGTGAAGCTAGCGATGGTGATGTTGAGAGCTAGCTGGTGATGTTGCAAGCTAGCGATAATGATGTCTTCTTGTGTCATATAAAAAAAAACGAAGGAGAGAGAGGAAGAGAATGAATTCATGAGTTCGTATTCCATGGCAGTAATTCAAAAAATATACAATTATCAAAAAATATTTAGCTTAAATCGAATATTTAAAATAATCAGATAATGAAAATGTCTTCAGTTTGTAAAAAAAATATTGACAAAAATATTGAAAAATTTATAAAATTAAATTGTTTTCTTTTATGTCTGAACCGTTAACATCATTAAAAATATACTTCAGTGAACAAATATTTACAGTTTTATGTTAAATTGATGCTTAACTATGAAATTAAAAGTTTTAAGTTAAATTAATAGTTTACATTGATGAAAACATTGATGAAAAATCATGAGTAATAAAATATAGTTTAAATATTTACAGCTTAAGTTAATTTAATTACTTAGATATGGTTAACATATGACGTTTTATTTTAACTTGATGTTATAAGAAGATAGTTCTAATTATTTAAAGTTCAAATATATTATTATTTTTAATATTTCTAATTGCTACATTTACATATAAGGCTAATAGTTGTTTTGATAGTTCAAGTAGAAAAAAATTTTTGAAAAAATATACGGACAATTACAGTATAAAATCTAATACAATATTCAGTTTACATTATTAATGATTAAAATTAACTTGCAATTCTAGTATAAAAATTAACATATTATTAAAATTTTATATATATATTTATAGGGTGACCAGAATTATATGCTCCACCCACTTTTTTTTTAAACGGCGGGAAATTTCGAAAAAATAGAAAACACGTATTTAATCATTTTTTGGTCTAGTTTATTTTCAGTGATTGATCCATTTTTTTATACCCCAATATCCCGAGATACAGCATCCAACTTTTTTTTTTCAAATGGAACATTATATTTTTTTGTGCATATTTTTATAGTACTTGAGCCTCTAAAAAAAAAAATTTTAAATCGGTTAGGTTTTTCAAAAGTTATGGTAATTTAAAATATGAAAAACAAATTTCAGTTTAATGTCAAAATTACCTTATTTTTTTTTTAAAGAAGCTCTTCAAACTGGACACTATCAACGGATAGGCAAGCCAAAGCTCTGGACTCCCACGCTCTGTTTGTAGCAGCACTTAGTGGCAAAGTCAACATCTAGGCAGGCTAGAGTTATTCGACGTTCCATATCTTCGACTGAAGCCACGGGATTAAGGTTACTGTACACTTTATTTTTTTAGATATCCCCACAAAAAATGCACAATTTTATGGACTGATGAATCAAAGTTTACCAACAATGGCCTTCTTAATCGTTGGAACTTTAGAATATGGGCAAAAGAAAATCCACAAGTTACCTTCGCCACACGCCATCAGGTTGTTTTTTCTACAAACGTTTGGTGTGGAGTTTGAGGAAACCAACTAATCGGCCCATACTTCTACAGAGGGAACTTAACTGGTGAAAGGTATCTAACTTTTTTAAGAGACATTTTGCCAGTACTGCTTGAAGATGTTCCTCTAAAACGTCGGTTAGATATGTATTTTCAACAAGATGGTTGCCCGGCACATAATGCGAGAGTTGTTCGACGTTACCTGGACAGAAATTTCCACGAAAAGTGGTTAGGAACTCATGGTCCGATCCAATGGCCACCTCGATCTCCGGACTTAACCCCAATGGACTATTTTTTGTGGGGATATCTAAAAAATAAAGTGTACAGTAACCTTAATCCCGTGGCTTCAGTCGAAGATCTGGACCGTCGAATAACTCTAGCCTGCCTAGATCTTGACTTTGCCACAAGTGCTGCTACAAACAGAGCGTGGGAGTCCAGAGCTTTGGCTTGCCTATCCGTTGATGGTGCCCAGTTTGAAGAGCTTCTTTAAAGAAAAAATAAGGTAATTTTGACATTAAACTGAAATTTGTTTTTCATATTTTAAATTACCATAACTTTTGAAAAACCTAACCGATTTTAAAATTTTTTTTTGTTTTTTTTTAGAAGCTCAAGTACTATAAAAATATGCAAAAAAAAATATAATGTTCCATTGAAAAAAAAAAGTTGGATGCTGTATCTGGGGATATTGGGGTATAAAGAAATGGATCAATCACTGAAAATAAACTAGACCAAAAAATGATTAAATACGTGTTTTCTATTTTTTCGAAATTTCCCGCCGTTTAAAAAAAAAGTGGGTGGAGCATATAACTCTGGTCACCCGTATAGTTCGTAATATTTTTAACATATTAATTTATTATTTCAAACGTTAGTAATGCACGTTAGTAACACACACCTATTTACAATTAATATTTATTTATTTACAATAAATTATGATCATCCTTCTAGGAATTATAATTATATTTGTGTGTGTGTTATATCATTCATCAAAATATAGGAAAATCGGGGTAAAAACAAGGGAATATTAAAGAAAATAAGGTTAGTGAAAAATATTCAAAGAGGAGAAGTAATTAGTAAAGAAAAAGGTAATAAATAGATAAATATTGAATAGTAATTAGTAAAAAAGAATGTATGAAGGTAAAAAAAAATCGTATCAGTGCAGCATTTTGTCAAGTTAATGACGATGGTATGTAAGTCCATTTCATGAACAGTGTCAATATGTGATATTTAATTATGTATTCAGCCCAGTTAGTGAGGGATTCTCCCATTTGACGATGATCCTCAAGTCCATTGCATGTTATCAGTGTTTCTGAAGTAATAAAATTCACCTAAGTCTAAATTCCTTCTTATAGGAATTTTGTTTTTATGTTTATAGTTTAAATTTTCATTATGAAATTTACCTATTTTGAATCAAGGTGCAATGATTCAATTTGTTAGTTTCTTATAGGAAGTTTTAAATTTTATGAAATTTTCCTATAAATTTTTTTTGAAAGTAAGTGGAATGATTTGATTTGTTTTTAATTTCTCAATATAGTTTTTCAATATAGTCGAAGTTTCAGGTCATATATATGATATAATATGTTTAATTTTATCAAAGCTTGTGATTTTTATTTTCGTCGATTGAAATTTGTGTATTAATGTTGTGTATGAAATAACTTTGTGTATTTGTGTGTTTTAGGAAGTTTTATCTGTACCTGAGCCTTAATTGAACTAGGTAAAGAATTTGATGAAGGCGTCTGTAGTTAATTTATCCACAAGGTTTTGTAAGGTTAGAAGTGGATTCTCTTGTGCTTTAAAAAGCAACGAGGTAGAAATATGTTTAATCCGATCAGAGAACGCTTCAAGAGTTTCATTTGGGTTCTGATGTAGGCTAGTTATTGGTTGCAAAAGAACAATGGGCGTTTTTTTCTTTTTTTAAATCTGTTACTTAGATTTTCTATTGCCTTCTGATAGGTGAGAGAGACATTATTATTTGCCCATTGATTCTTGTAAATATCAAAATAAATTTTTGCAGGACCTGTTAGTTTTAAAATCAAAATTTCTAATTTGTCCGCATCAGACCAACCCGACAGGACACTATAACTATTGAGTTGGTCGATGAAGCTGGAAATATCGCTATTGTGCAAACCGTCGAGAATATATGTAGATTATTTATCATCTGGAGATTCCTCATATTTACAGGATTTGCCGTATTGCAATTATTTAAGAGGTACGCGATCGTCTCATCGGCTGTCTTTTGCTGACCATCAATCGTATAAATTGCCATATTCTTAATTTTCGATAAGCGTTCTTTTAACACTAATAAATTACCGCCTATTGGGAGATTATGTTTTTTTGAGTTCTTTAATGATATCGGCTCTTTACATAAAAAAAAAGTCGATAAGATTTTAAATGTAAAAGGAATCTTGAGAGTAAAAATGAAATATAAATAAGTAATGAAATAAATATAAATATGTAAAAACCGAAAAATGACTTACCTTTATCTTCGAAAATGTTGAAGCTGAAGCGGGATTCTCAAACGCTGCCACCAATATAATGGAATTGATGAGGAGAGGAATTGGAATTGATTAATTAGACGAGATATGAAGACACTGTTATAGTATGGCTATAAGTCTACACAAACTGCACTGGACTTGTAATGATTTTATAGAATAAAGGGTTAGATTAGAGTTATGACACGATGTGATGTATTGGGTGAATCTGATAGATCGATGGATGTCTAGATCTCTCACTGGCTTATATACAGGTTCCCCACTCTAGCCTGATTAAGTGAGAGAGTACCAGAGAGAGTCTGTTTTTCTCTCGGTCGGGCTTGTGTTCTCTCTCTTGCCGTAACATCATCCCCTCTCCTGAAGAAATTTTTCACGTGTGAAAAATTTGAGCCTGCTGCTGAATGATGTATCTTTGTAGCTCATCTGGTTTGGCTACGTGTTTGTGGTAGCTAGCCTGGGTTTGTTGAAACTAGCGAACTAGCTTTTGGTGCAGAAAGCTAGCGATGATGCTGTTGCGAGCTAGCCAGTGTTGTTGAAAGCTAGCTATGATGATGAAAACTAGCTTATATTGGAGAAAGCTAGTGATGGCCTTGTTGAGAGCTAGCTAAGGATGCTGAAAGCTAGGGATGGTGATGTTGAGAGCTAGCTGGTGATGTTGCAAGCTAGCGATAATGATGTCTTCTTGTGTCATATATAAAAAACGAAGGAGAGAGAGGGAAAGAGAATGAATTCATGAGTTCGTAGTCCATGGCAGTAATTCAAAAAATATACAATTATCAAAAAATATTTAACTTAAATCGAATATTTAAAATAATCAGATAATGAAGATGTCTTCAGTTTGTAAAAAAATATTGACAAAAATATTGACAAATTTATAAAATTAAATTGTTTTCTTTTATGTCTGAATCGTTAACATCATTAAAATATACTTCAGTGAAAAAATATTTACAGTTTTATGTTAAATTGATGCTTAACTATGAAAAAAAAGTGAAAAAAGTTTTAAGTTAAATTAATAGTTTACATTGATAAAAACATTGATAGAAAATCATGAGTAAGAAAATATAGTTTAAATATTTACAGTTTAAGTTAATTTAATTACTTAGATATACAGGTTCTCCCCAGTCTAGCCTGCTTAAGTGAGAGAGTACCAGAGAGAGTCTGTTTTCTCTCGGTCGGGCTTATGTTCTCTCTCTTGCCGTTACAAAGAGCTACAACATTTATTTACAATATTTCTGCTGGTAAAGTCATTTAAGGTGGTTTTTGGGTGAATTAGTGGGGTTATGTTTTCCTTTAAAGGCTATCACAGTTTTTTAGCATCTAAACAAAATTAAATAGAATTTGATATCTTGTTGAAATTTCCGAGTTTTAAGAAAATTAATAAACCAGAAGTGCGTTTTTCCTCAACAGATTTTTCGATTTTTTTGCAATTTTCTCTATAAATACACCCGAGGTTCATTAAATTTGGTATACTTACTATAAAAGTTGAGTGAGAGAAAGAGAAAGTTGTGTGAGTGTTTCACGCCAGTTTTTTTTTTTTCTAATGTATGTAGCTAAGAATAACATTGCTTTTCAATGAGAAAAAAACAAACAAATAAAAATGAAATTGTCGTTTTAGGAATGCTATCAAACTGTGACTCAAATTTCATTCTCTTATATTCGTAAAAATGTATGATAATAATTGCATGGAAGTTCTAGGAAGTAACACTGAATACAATTGAAAACTGGAAATGAAAGGGAAATTCTGTCAATAGTGCATTTTCATTAAATTCAGAAGAATAATTTAATATTATTAATTCCATTTTATTATTATGAATATTTTAATTTAATATTATCTTTTAAGTATTTGAAGAATAATATTTTTTTTTTTTAAACACAAATAACAGTTTTGTGAATAAACAGTTGAAGATTGTTTCTATTCAAAAAGAGAAAAATATCTAACCGACTTTCCTGCGGAAGGAAATACTAGTAGATAAAGTTAGGCTTGGATAACTGTGTGATCTACGATGTTTTTGCACGTTAAGAGAAATACTATTTTAATTCGATAACCAAAATAGGCAGAGTTTTTACCAACTTTCTTATCGTGTCCAATATTCATAATGTTGTCGCTAATTTAAATAACAAATTAACTAAAATAATGGATACAGTTAAGAGAAATGATTATTTAAATTTCTGTACAACTTATGGTGGTTGGCATTTAAAATATTTTTATACCCGGTAATTATTGCAAGGAATGATATAATATTTGATGCTAGGAGTGTTATTATAAAATCTTTTTAGTCGCCAATCTCGCCTTGCTTCCATGTATAGTTTGGCAACTTAGTTGTGAAATCTGTGGGAGGAGTTAAATGACGTCACAGTTACTAGAAAGCTTTACTAATGGGCGGAGCTTAATAGCCATTAAGGTGTCACAACTAGACTGAGCTAAGGATGATGATGTTGGCTGATTAGTAGATACAAGTGAGCCGCCCATAGAGCAATATGGCTTAGCAATTCTTGAGCTTGATCTAATAGTTAACTACTGTAGTTAGCTTGTTGAAAACTATCTGGCATGTAAAAGTACTTTTGGCAAAGAATGTATTGAGAGAGATGATTGCTTTTTACATGCACGAAATACTCTTGAGAGTATGTTGAAAATCACATTAAGCTCTTGAATGCTTGACTGTCTCTATATTACCTTCTACTCGGTAGCTTCTGTAGACTTCTTCAAGTATTAACTCCTCAAGGTTAATTTTTTCTTAACTCTTTTAAATTTATATGGGAATTTATTTAAGCCTTGGTTTTACCGACTTTTTATACCAGTTTCTTTGTGATAGTCGAGTTTGAAGAAAATCGGATGATCCGAGGTGCAACTTTATAGAAAATAGTTTTCAGTTTTCTACTATTTTCTCTAAAACGGTAGCAGCGATTTTCTTTAAACTAGGAATGTCAACTAGACATATAAGGAGCTACAATTTTTATTTGTAACATTTTTCCGGGAAAATTCATTTAAGGGTTTTTTTGGGGGGAGGGGCAGGGAAGTTATGTTTCCTCCAAAGTGCTATTTCTCAGTTCAACAATATGCTATACAATTCTGACAATTAAATAATATTGATATGAATTATATAAATTGCCAATATTCCTAGTTTGATGAAAATCGGTTCAAACGGAAGTGCGGCTTTTACTGAATAGGTTTTTCAGTTGTTTTTTTTGTGAATTTTCTCCATAAAAATGCCGACGGTCTTAAACACTAATAAGAATTACAAGTGGTGAAGAAAATTTGCCATTTCGCCGTAAGAGAAAGTTGTCTAGTGTTTCACGCCAGATTTTTTTTTTTTACTTATTTTAAGTAAGATAAATTGTTTATTGTCAAAATTGGATTCTTTTGAATTTATTTTTTGTGGATAGAAACGTCGTGTTAATTTGAACATATTTTTAAGTTCAGGGAACGCCTCTTACCTCTAATATTTTTTATTATTTGGAATTAAAATAAACAATAAGTCTAGGAGTCTAGAATCTTTATTCTTTAGTCTATAACAGTGGTCGGCAAAACGCGGCTTGCGAGCCGCATGCGACTCTTTGACTCCTTGGCTGCGGCTCTTTCACGAAATATTTAGTGCAGGCATGGAATATTATTTATTAACGTGCCTTGTAAGAGACGAGTAAACATTTTTGAAACGCAACCCTACAGAAAAGAGGCACATTTTTAGAAACCAACAATAGCACGGATAATCGCTCGCAGTCATGTGTATCATTATCTCCGTCGAATTGCTCCGCACCGAATGTATTTCAACTATTTGTACTTATTATAGTAATTTTATTCGAAAACAAATTATCGCTTTTTGCCGAAGATTTTGAAAGAGAAACTATGATTCACTTTCCATGCCTATGGAAATATTGTCGAGAAAATAAGTCTAATTTTGATATTTGCTATTTCAGAACAACACTGTTAAATATGAAGGAAGGTTTTCTCGGCTTGTTCAAAGACTTTAGAAGCAGTAAAGCGATGTTAGCCTTTGTTAAAAGTACCTCTGAATGCCACGGTAACAGAAATAAATTTTTCGCCCTTTAATATTGATATTGGCCGCTTTGAAATGCAGTTGCTGGATTTAAAAAATAAAGAATTGTGGAGCTCAAAATTCGGGCGTCTTTGTGCCGATTTAGAGCTATTGGAGAAAAATAAATGTGAATTAAGTTTACAGCACAAGCGGTCTGCTTTGAAAGATCTGGAGAGGGAAGTATTGTTGATTTTTAACACCTGCAATAGTATTCCTGACTCATATGATCAACTGGAGAAACTACCGTTTGCTGTTCTTATTTGGGTCTACATTGTTATGCGAACAATCATTTTCAAGCATGAACTTTATCAAGAGTAAATTAAGAAATCGGCTTATCGATGAGAACATGGAATCGTGCCTAAAATTAAAAACAACAACATACAAACCTGACTTACCCTTACTTTCCAAGGAAATGCAAGGCCATTGTTCACATTAGTGGAGTATTTGTAGTTTTTTTTTAAGGATACCTTTTATATTATTTAACTTGTTATATTTTTAAATAAATATTATCTTTATATAAGTATGATACAAGTTTTATTTAATGTACCCTTAGTTAAACTAAGACATATTTAGCAAAGGCAAGCTCGAGAGTGTACTTTTAATCCTAATTATTTCCATAAAAATGTCTCTACTAAAGCAATGCTAAGTTTAAAAAAATTGGCTCTTTGAATCAACTTCAATTTTGTGTTGTTTATATTTGGCTCTTTTGGATGACGAGTTTGCCGACCACTGGTCTATAATAATCAGAGTACAGAGCAATAATATCAGTATTCAAACAAGGTGTGGATCTAGTTTTAATTTTCTAGTATTTACAGAACTTTATTCTTATTATTTTTTACTTTTTAAAGTAAATATTAAGTAGGTCGGTGAAGTGAAGACCGGTGGCTTCATACTAGAGGAAAACAAGTCTCTAATACCTGTTTCTAAGAATAGAAAGAAAAAAAAAACAATTAACTATATCAATGATTTCTTTGTTTTTGTTTTCATTGACGATATCAATGAATTTTGTGCATGAATCTTAAAGAAAGGCTAAAACTGCCAAACTTACGTGGTTAGTTTCCTGAAGTTAGTTTCACTTCGATAATTCTTATTAATTACAATTTTGATCACTTACATTGAGTGGAAAGGATTATCAAAAAAAAGTTTCTAACGGATTAAAATGGTTAATAACGCTTGCACGCTTTTACTGAAAGTAATAATTTCATAATTTCCGTTTTTTTAAGATTAAAATGGGGGAAGTTGTACCTAAATAATTTTTTTATAATCTAAGTAGTTTTTAGAGGTTCTTGTATATATATATATTATCTATTGTGAAACATGTTAACAATTCTTACTACTTTAAATTCTATAAAAACTTCTCTAATCACGTTTAACACGGACATTTTTACATTTTCTAAGTAGCTTGATTTCTAAAATGGTACAAAAACTTTAAAAGAAAACTTCTCATCTTATAAAACTGCCATAGATTAGATTGCACAAGAGATGACCAAGCCTCATTCTCCCGAGATTCACGCGGGAGGTATATTGTAGATCCTCAATGGTTATAGCACATACTCCAGGTTTGGCGCTTTTATGCAAGCCTTGTAAAGCTGGAAGTGGCACTGTCATTGGCTCTAGGAATGCCCACCCAACTGAAGAATACTTGTCCTCTTAGTAGGCAGGCACACTAACTTAGCAAATAATGTTCTCTCCCACCATTGCAAATGTTGTTCTTCTATTCAACTTTTGATAGAAGGGTCGACAGGTTCCTGAACAGACTACAGAATGGTTCGGGGACCTATAAAAATGTCCTTTGAGTCCTCCCTCGCTTCCGCCTTCTCATTGCCTAAAAGCCCTGCATGTTCCGGCATCCAAGCGAGTGTCAGCTTATTCCGAGCATCCACTTCGGTCAGGGCCGCTAGGCAGTCTCTCACTAATCGAGACACAGCTTGGTGTAAGGAGTATACAGCCACTCTCCTCCCCACTAATCCTTGCCCTTAGAATCTCCTTAGCGCAGAACTGTAATGCTACCACTTTAGCCTGAAAGACCGTGGCGTATTTCCCCCAAACTGGCCTTGATTTTAATCTTTGGCCTAGCCACATTTGGCTCCGAACCCAGTTTGGGTTTTGGATCTATCTGTATAACACTCTGAGTAACCGTGTAGAGAGGGGCGGGCACTGTCCCAATCACCTCTGTTAAACCTGGGAATCATCCTGCCTGTTGGCACACCAAGACAGGTGGACATTAAAGCTGCATGGTGGACCTTGAAGCTATCCTAAAAAGTTAATTATATCAAGAAAATGCTTCAATTTTTCGCTTCAAATTGACTAGGATTAAATAAATTGTTTTGTAAATAATAAACAAATGTTTCTTTATTTATTTCTTCTCCTCTGCTGGATCATATCGTAATTTCAAAATTGAGTTCATACAGAAAACATATGATTTTGAAATCCCTTGACTATGATAGAAGCTACATTTAACGATTAATCTTTGTGTGTGTATGTGTCTGTGTGTTTGTGTGAACAAAATACATTTGTTCTCAAATGATCAAATATCAATCAAATAAAGTAAAGTAATGCCTATTTTTTCAGGCGGACTTAACGTCCAACTACCAAATGAAGTGTCGTGGACGGGGGCGGAAGCACCTACTTTACTGTTAACATTTTTTGGTACCAATATAAAATTTAGCAGTTATACGCGGGACTCGAACTGGGGTTCTCCCACTTACAAGTCCATGCTCATAACCACTACACTAACACCCGCCCGTTATCAATCAAATAATTCACATTCACTGTTGTGACAAAAGGGACGACAGCCAAAATTGTGTGAAGCGTGTAAAGTGTTCAAGAAACAAAAACAAAATTTTGAAAAATCAATCAAAAAATTTAACAATCAACTCTCCCCAAATTTTTAATAAGAATTTTTTACTTTCTCTTACTCCTAATAAGAGGAAGTATTGTAATCCTGTCAAATTTTCAATATCGAGTTTTCACCGGAAATAACCGTTTTGAGGTCCCCTGTGTTCAAAATAGTACTTTTTAGAAAATGGTCTGTGCGTGTGTTTGTGTGTATGTATGTATGTATGTATGTATGTGAACAGCATAGCTCAAAACGAAAATTCGTAGAAAGTTCAAACGATTTTCTCAAAAATAGCTCCGACGATTTTCTTCAAACTTTGTGTATCAACTACAAATACAAAGATCTACAACTTTTATTTAAAACATTTCTCTGGAAAAAATTCATTTAGGGCTCTTTGGGGGGGGGGGGGTCGGATTAGATATGCCTCTAAAGTGTTATTTCAATTCATTATACAATTCTGTCATATAAATAATATTAATTAGAATTAAAAGTTTTGTTAAAATTCCGAGTTTGAAAAAATGCGTTTTTACAGGAACGTATTTTTCAGTTTTCTGGTATTTTCTCAAAAACGGCTCCAACGATTTTCTTTAAACTAAGAATTTGAACTACACATATAAAGCGCTATAAGCGTTCTAAATAGAAGAGGCTTAGATTTTTTAGAGATGTGTGACGATTCAGAGTTAATAATATTAAATGGTCGTTCTCAGGGTGATCCTTATGGAGAGTATACTTACATTTCTAATAGAGGTAGCTCTGTAATTGATATTTGTTGTGTCTCTGCGTCTTTTTTAAATCGAGTTAACAATTTCAAAGTACTCCCAAAAACTTACACACACCATATGCCAATTGAAATGACTTTAGAATTTAATGAATTTGCGTATTTAAATAGCACTAACTCCCCACTGCTTTCCAGATTACACTGGACCCATCAAGATGAATTAACTTTAAATCTAAACTAGAAAACAAAATTAACCAAATAAATGTTGAACAAACGGGTAATTCAGAAATAAAATTAAACTTAATAATTAATAGCATAGTTGAGAGTGCGTATTTCGGTAAGCAGTTGGGTAATTGTAAAAAATTTAATCCAAACAAGCATCAGTGGTTTGATACAGAATGTAAAAAATATCGGGAAAGATCATTTAGATTCTTAAATATATTTAGAAAGCGGAATAATAATTTCACAAAAAAACTTTATTTAGAAGCAAATAGCAAATATAAAGAGATCTGTATTTTGAAGCGTAATGAATACTATAAGTCTTTAAAAGAACAATTTAAAAAAATTAAAGAATCTAAAGATTTATGGGACTTAATAAAAATATTTAAAACTACAAATTTTATTAATGAATCTCAAATTTCTGGGGAACAATTTAGGAATTATTATGTTGAACCCCGTGGTAATAGCTCCGGCAATACTCTATGCTGAACCTTATTGGTCAAATAAGGAACTAGATAGAGATATCACACTTTCTGAATTGAAAAATACATTAGGAAAAGCGCATAATAACAAGGCTCCTGGCCTTGACTCTATTCCGTATGAATTTTTTAAAAATTGTCCGGAAAATGTACTAATACAAATAGTAGGTATTTTTAATAATTTTTATAATAATGGCCGCTGTCCTCAAAGCTTCACGGAATCAGTTATCTATCCCTTACACAAAAAAAGGGATGTGCACTCAGAGAATAATTATCGGGGAATTTCTTTTATTAACTTGGTAGCGAAGCTTTTCTCGGGAATTTTATTAACACGTTTGTGGAACTGGGTAAATTCTAATAACATTCTTAATGAATTTCAGGCCGGCTTCCGCCCTGGCTATTCCACAGTAGATCACATTTTCACGTTGTTCAATTAACAAAAAATCATATTGTCAAAAAAACGTCAAAAGGTTTATGCCTTTTTTATAGATTTTAAAGCAGCTTTCGATTGCATCGTTAGACGAGCTCTATTTTTTAAATTAGCCAATCTGGGTTTATCTTACAAATTTATTAGGATTTTAAAAAGTTTGTATTCCGATACGAGGGTCACAATTTGGCATAGAGAGGGACTCACTGACTTCTTTGACACCACAACTGGTTTACAGCAAGGGTGCTTGTTTAGCCCGCTATTATTCGCCCTGTATTTAAATGATTTATGTGAACATATAGGCGAAGGAATGGACATTGCTGGAGTTAATATTAGATGCCTCCTGTACGCAGATGATGTAGTCATGTTAACGTCCTCACCAGTCAAACTGCAGAGAATGATAAATAGATTAGATGACTACTGCCGTATGTGGGGGTTAAATATTAATTTGGCCAAGTCTAAAATTATGGTGTTCCGGAATGGTGGTCGGACGTCAAGGTATGAAAGATGGAGTCTAGGTGGTAAACCAATTGAAGTTGTGTCTGAGTATAAGTACCTAGGATTGATTGTTACTCCGAAATTATCACTTGGAAGACATTTTTCACAACGAATTAGTCATGCCAAATTGGGTTTGAACACTACGTGGCATAATTTTATGTCAAGAAAAGACGTCCCATACTCTGCTAAACTAGAAGTATTTCATTCAGTTACTCGAGCGGTGATTTGTTACGGCAGTCAGGTGTGGGGGTTTGAGCAATTTGAGGAATTAGAAAAAGTTAAAAGATTTTTATAAAAAAACTATTTTCACTCCCGCGATATGCCCCTAGCTATATATCTTAGCCCATGAAACCGGAATCCCCTCAGTTTATTCTTATACCATAAAAGTTCATTTCGATTACATATTAAAAGTTTTGGAAATGCCTGACTTTCGATTGCCAACTATTTTAGCAAAAGAAGTTATAAAGAAAAAAATGTATTGGTACCAAGAATGGCTAGAATTAGGTGGAACTTATGGTGTATAATTTTCTGTCAATGATATAACGGATTTGCGAGGCAAGTTGTTCTCTATCAGGCAAAGCCTAGTTAAAAAAGAAAAAGAGTTTAACCTCAAAAAATGTTCACAATCAAAATATATGTTATACTCTCAGCTCAGTACCAGCGGGTGTGCACCGTATTTAAATGATGAACTGGATCTGCTTTCCCTGAGGTGGATATTTAAGTGCAGATCCGAGTTACTGAATTTAAATTCTAAACCTTGGAGCCAAGATGGTGCAGATATTTGTTCCTTATGTAATTCTCGTGAAAAAGAGGACACATACCATTTTATAGGCAAGTGTACGATATTAGAAGAAATGAGAGTGAAATGGTTAGGTAAGAAATGCTACTCTAAGGAAGAGATTATAACTTTGCTAAATGGTCCTGATTGGGGGCGACTGGTTATGTATGTAAAAATAGCTAGTTTATATCGTGCGGAATTAGTAAGGGAATTCAATTGGTAATTAGAAATAAAAATAAGAAATATCAATAATAATTCCAAGTAAACATGAATATAAAAAACTTGTAAACCCAAAATTAAAATGAATATAAAACAGAAGTGTAAATAAAAATAAAAATCCAGAGTATGTGTATTTCATTTATTTTAAGTTAGTATATTTAAGAAAAACTTTATTTTTATTGCTTATTATCTTGAAAATGGTTTTATTTTTATTGTTTCATTAGCATAGACCTCGACAGACGGATTTTTCCATGTCTAAATGTGTTATTTTTTTTTCTATTTTGCATCAATGTAAACTTTGTTTTTCTAAATAAACACATTTCTATTCTATATTCTATTCTATAAAGCGCTATAACTTTTATCTGAAACATTTCTCCCCTGGGTAGTCATTTAAGTGGGCTTTTCGGGGAGGGGTGTGGTTATGTTTTTCTCTAAAGTGCTATCATAGATGATTATACAATTCTACCATCCAAACAAAATTAATTAAAAATCAATAGATAACTGAAATTCCGAGTTTCAAGAAAATTAGTAAACCGGAAGTACGCTTTTCTTGAACATTATTTTTCAGTTTTGGACGAACTCCATCGAATTTCATCAAATTTGGTTCACAAACTATAAAATTGGTCAATTACAATTTAAAAAACTGGAGTAAGAGCAAGTTGTGTGAGTGTTTCACACTAGATTTTTTTTTTTTATTGATGTTTACATCTGCTGCAAGTAAAATAATTGTAAATTTTATAATACGTAAAATGAAGAAAACTGCTGGAATGGAGACGTACGCATTTAGATAATAATATATTGTGATTACATAATTAAAGGTTAAAGTCTCTTGTAATCAACACCTACAGTTATTTAGTTAATGCTATTGTATATGTCAGGGTGTCATCTTCCTGGCAGGAACGCTATATATCATGAAATATACTAGAATAAAATGTCTTTTTTTTTTATCATTCGATAGAAATAATATAAATATTTTGTATTGTATATTTTATATATTTATGTTTATCAATGTGTAGTGGAATCAATTATCGAATGATCGGATCCCACCGCTGCCACCAGATGTAGTGGAATCAATTGTGATTCCTGAGGTATGAAGTTAGATGTCTTGAAGAGGGATTTATTAGGCGAAAGTTAGATTAGAGAGTTATTGCTTGAATTACTAACACTGAATTTATAAAAATAGAATATATTTTAACAATAATACGAATGAGCCTAATAGTAACTACAATTAATATGATTTAATAAAAGTAAATAAATAATTTTAAGACTTAAATAACAAATAATTTAAAATGATTATAATAAATAAACTAATATGCACAACTATGAAAATAATTATAAGTTAAATCTTGTATAGGGATGCGCTCGGTACTCAAGTATAACTGCTCTGTAAAATGATACTGATATAATAATGTGGCTACTGGTATAATGATACTGATGTACTGATATACTGATCCCTCCTCCAGTGGGGCGAAGTTTATATTAGTCTTACTCACACACTGTCAAGTGTGTAAGTAAGTACTCATACTAAGGCATCTCTCGTACGTGCGACCTTGGCCAGGTCGGCGACCAATGTTATTTAGGACAGTGGCCAGTTTTATCAGTGCTTGTCTTTGATGTAATATATTAAAAAGGCAGCGGCCGGCTGTGGGGCCACTAGTTATAAATTATTTTTTCCTTTTGTTATATTTTGTGAAGGCTTTGACATTGCTATGTCATTACAAATGCATAAAAACAATAGCGCTGCTATTGTAGGCTGGGGTCGGACACTTTGACAATGTTGAAGTTGCATTTAGTTTTCTTCATATGCTAATAACAAGGAAACAAACGCCTTGAAGGATGTTGAATATGTAAAATGGTATGATGCGATATTGTTCTATAGATGAGGAACTGGGAAGTTATTTAGAACACGCTACTACGCACCACTTTGATTAATTATTCACAATATAGTATATTCCAGTAAAAACAAAAACTACGGGACTTATAACTCAAGAGTAGAAAGTTACAATCAGGGTGTCAGTGAGTTCAGGAAAATTTCTTGATGATAGTCACATTATTTTGATTAAATTTTTAATTACATTCAGATCTTCTTGGTTCGCCCTTCTATACGATGCTCATCGCCCTCTTTCTCTATGGAGAAGTTTTGGACGAAGTTCTGTTGAATAGTATAGGTACTTGTCTATGACGTGGTATTGCACGTGGTTGACGACGTGTCAAGTGACGCAGTAATGTGGTAATACCAACGGGTATTAGGTAGGCATAAGAAGATAATTTTTCCACCACCAATGTTAATTTCAATGTCTGCCCAAGGGTTTACAAGTTCTATAAATTATCAAACTGAATGAATCATTATTAAAAAAAAAAAAAAAATCATACATATTTATATATATTCGTGTAATAGTTTTATTTCTTCAGTCGATATATTAGAAACAAAATTTAATTCTGCCTAATTGTAAAAGCTCCTTTTCAACTGCCCATTGTGGTGATATTCTCCAGAGATGTAATGATCAAAAGGGACCATGGCTAAAAATAATTATTATAATATTATTCTAATGAAAATTTAAATAAATTTTTGCCAGACTAAAATTAAATATAATTAAACATATATAATTGGGTGGTCTGTGTACGAGGTCATGGACTAACCATTTCTTCGATATACGTGTATGCCAGCCTAAACTACATGATTTCCACACTAACACTGTTAACAATGGACACCTCCAATAATTCACACAATACGGAGAGAGCACTGCAGATATAGTTCATGTATGCAATCATGCGTGAAGGTGTGCAAGGTGTGCACCGCACAAAGACGACCTCATCAAGGGGGTGCCATGACGCCGATATAATTAATTGTAATTTTTTAATCGCTACAGTTTAAAAAATGTAATCAAATTTATAGATAAATAAGAATATTTGATTTTCCGAATCATTTATTGTAAATATTTTATAAATAAATATGAGAGGATTAATTCTACTTAGTATTTCTAAATATGTAACATACTATTAATTTGATATTTGATATTTTTATCAAACAACATAAAAAAAATACTTCTTTACTAATGAAGCGCACCATTCAAAAATTTGTATGCTATTACAATTAAAAATGTCGTAATAATCATATGCTTGAGGTAAATAATTTTAGGTATTTTATCCGTCTTAGCATGCATATTCCTTTTGTTCCTAGCCGTTTTCGGATTTTCATACATCATCAGAGCAAATTCACCAAGTTCGTATAGAGAGTTCACTTCAACGTAAGTTTCTGTTACACTTACACTTGTTGGTTATATATATGTGGGGAGGTTATAAGGTTAAGTTCATAAAGTTATATTAACATTACATACGAACTTGGTGAGTTTGCTCTGACGATATATGAAAATCCGAAACCGGTCAGGAACATTATAAATGTGTATGCTACGATGGTTTAAGTACCAGATATTATCAAGCATTGCGGACCCATCCACATATTCAATAAATAATTTTTATTTCAAAACCGCTATTTACTTTCATGTATTATGATCATCAACTTTTGGATACTGAGTTTTTACTGAGGAAATATATATTCTGAGGCAGGAAAAAATTACTTCAAAAATGAAAAATCGTTGGCAGTTTAAAAATCTGACTTCCATTTAGATGACAACAAAGTTTCGATCAAAATCTAACAACTGGAATTGCTGGAGTGAATAGATTTTCAACATTTCATTAATTAATGAACTGAGAGCGCTTGCTGGAATTTGATTTGCACAAAGCACATACTCACTAGTATTAACAGGTTTCGCAGTCAATATATTCGGAGGACCGGAAAAAAAACCCAAGGAAGCCTTAATAGTTTCTTTAGGTCACAGTATATTTGACTTTATAGGCTGGTACAAATAATCTAAATAATTGCTTAAGCCTCAGTCTATAATCGGAGCACAACAAAGATATCGGCTTCAATCAGAGAAGAAATTTGGTTAAAAGTAATGCAAGGAGACAGACCAGAAAGTGAAACAATAGTTTTTGGGGACTGCTAGTTTAGTACACTGTTCCGAATTACCTTGATAACACAGTGTGTGTGTGTGTGAAAGGGGTGACAATAGTGAGGTGATCTTTTGATTAATTGATATGCTCAGTAGAGTCCTCGTATGCGTGCTAGATTTCACTCTGTAACAATAATTACTTTTTCTTAATCATTTTCAATGTAAACTATGATTAAGGTGGCCAGCTCCAATTCTTAATAAATAAACTCTTATTAAAAAAATCATCAAAACTCGAGTATTATATTTAAATGCTATACACCTCTATCACTCTTGGACGAGAAAGGGAACTTCTCAAATTAAGTACTGAGTTTAAATCCTTTCATCCAATTTTAAATGGAGAAAAGGGATCGTCCATAGGAAAACTTTTGGCACTGTGGACAGGATACAGACAAACAACGACAGTTAACAACGAAAATTTCATCAAGTAATCAATCAATCAACCCTCAGGTTGGCTATAAGTCACATTCATTTATTCCTTATTATCGCCTTTCCTTTATTTTTTACATATATCATTATATTTATTTTAGTATTGCACTTATCTCAATGTCTGAGTAATAGAGCTCTAATGACAGAGATACTAAAACAATTATACTTCAAAAGAGGTGTAATAAAAGAACAGTTTTAAAATTAGAGAGTAAAGTTAAATAGATTTGAATAGCTACTTAATAATATACACCTCGAAGTGAATCTTTTACACCTCGAACAATACAAAATATTGCGGACAGAATGACTATTTTAGACAATTTTAATATAATTCAAAATGATAATGAATATTCTGTAATTGAAGACAAAGAATATTCTGTGATATCAGCCCAGCTTAACAGTTAAATTCAAATCAATATTTAACGAAATTAATTTCAATAAAGAACATTATTGGAAATACTGTAAAATAAGTTTATCTCAGATAAAATATAGTTCTCATCGCTGGAAAATACGTTTAAAATCGAGTAGCAGAAATACAGCTAATCATCAATACCGATAATTGGTAATATGCCGACACTAAAAATAATCCCACAAAATTTGATTACTCGTTGTGTATTACATACAAGGCTAATTAATAACTCCTTGAAGCGTGTTCGTAAATTCGTTGTTGGAATATAATTAATGTTTTCAATATGTTTATGTTTTGATGTGATCTTGAGGTGATCACTTGCACTGATACAAGAGCTTTTTTTTATTGAAAATTATTCCTAATAAAGTAAATTAATTAGAGTCATTGCTTATAGTATTAGATTTATTTATAACTGTACAAAAAAAAAAAAAATAAAATAAAGGGGTCTCAATTTCAGACTGGTAGCTTCATAACTTTAGAACTGATTGATGCTTTTTTAGTAGAAGAAACAAATGGAAAAATTAAAAATTATTAGAAATTTATTTTATATTATAAATAAAATCAGTTTTAAAAGGAAATTGGCTAGAAAAGGGTAAAAACGTAGGTGCAAGATACCGTTACAAGAGAGGTCGGAGAACTCGTACACTCTTTGTCTTTTAACCCCTTCTAGAAATCATATATAAATGACAGATATAAACTACCAAGACCAGCATTGTTTGAACAGTCATTCATTTGAACAACCAATATCATTCCATCATTAGTCTCAGGCAGTCTCTCTTAACTCAGAGCCAGTTATAAGTGTTTAACATTTGAGTGTATTTAAGTGCAAGCGTTTCTATGTATTTATAACTTATTTCATTTCTTACAATTAACTTGTAATTGTTATTCACATTATTCAATAATTCAAACATAGTCAAATTATTTATTGTAAGCAGTGGTTACTTCTTCATTATATTTTAAACATTACGTCTATGAAAAGTAGGTTCAGGGTGAATGATGCGATTTCCTTGAGCACACAGTACTATGGGGCTGCGGTTTGGGGACTGTGCTATCTTCCGGTAATTGAAAAAACCCATTTACAATTCTATAAAAAGTTATTCTCCCCCTTCATGGCTAATCCGCACTGAATTTAACCTGGATAATCCCAGCTATCGAGTATTAAAACATACGTTAACATGGATTGCTGAGTATGGGATTAACATGAATTGCTGGTTAGTTCATTTCAACTAACATAGCTCTAGAAAATTTAATTGGTTCACTCAAATTGATAACCTACTCACCCAAATTGGGTGAAATTTTATTTTTTTCAGAAACAGATCCTGTCCTCTTTAAAAAAATCAATTACACCCATACTAAATAAATGTAAACAATTTCTGAGAAGTAATAATTCTAAAATCATGCTCACAGAAAAATATAGTCTCTTTTGTAGTAATCTATTTAATATGACTTGTAAAAAAAAGAGCCTTACATTAATCTCAACTTGCCTTTTTAATATAGTAAGAGTGTTCACACAGTTGAGGCTTTCTGGCACACATCAGGTCAAAATAACATTTAAGAACACCACTTATATTATTAAACCTAACGAGTTATGTGAGTATGTAATTATAACGTTGCTGAAGACTGAACGTCTGTAACGGCAAGAGAGAGAACACAAGCGCGACCGAGAGAAAACAAACTCTCTCTGGTACTCTCTCACTTAAGCAGGCTAGACTGGGGAGAACCTGTATATAAGCCAGTAAGAGATCAAGACATCTATCTATCCATCAGATTCAACCATAAACCGCATCGTGTCATATCTCTACTCCCACCATGTTATCTATAAAATCATTACAAGTCCAGTGCAGTTTGTGAAAACTTATAGCTATATTATAACAGTGTCTTCATATCTCGTCTAATTAATCAATCCCAATTTCTCTCCTCATCAACTCCATTATATTTGAATCTGATAGATTGATGTCTAGATCTCTTACTGGTTTATATACAGGTTTTCCCCACTCTAGCCTGCTTAAGTGAGAGAGTACCAGAGAGAGTTTGTTTTCTCTCGGTCAGGCTTGTGTTCTCCTCTCTTGCCGTTACACATCTGATTGTTGTCTGTCCAATCTCTCCGTAAACATTATATATATACCACAAGTTGTAAATTCAACCTCAGAGTAGTTTCCTAATATAATAGCCATTAACACTGCAAGAAATAAGAGATTTGTAATATTATATTGTTATCTGTTTGAAGATGAATAGATCAATTTTTTGTAAGATTGACTGTATAAACCAAACTCCTATTTGTGTGGGGTTTTCCCCGCAGCCAAATTATCAATAAATAAAAAATTATATCTTAAACATATCTTCTCTAAAACTTACACACTCATAAGCTCATACAACATACATACAAACTACACACTCAAACAATAACATTAAACTCTCAATTTTACATACCAGATGAATTTAGGAGTTATAAATATAATTAACAATTGAAAACAAAAAGTTTAATACTACTTTCCATTTTTGGTGAGTTGGTGAAAGATTAGGACAAAAAATGGAATTGAATTAGGACAAAGAAAATCGATACTATTATCCAAACATAGTTATCTAGCAAAATTTATACTAAGAAATCAAAATGATGAATTATCTCAATCGGGTTCAAATAATTGTACTTAATCAAGGAAAAAAATAGTGGGTTGCCAATCAAGCCAAGCAAACTATGAAATAATAGTGAAATATGTCAAAGGACCAACTGCAAACTTCTTAATCCACTAATGAGTAACTTCATAATGTAGTGGAAGAACGAAATGAAAAATAATAGTTTTTAAAAATAATTTAGAATATTTTATAATTTGAATTTAACTTCAAAAAAAAATGTATTTTACTGTCAGGTACTGTAAATTTGGATCATTAAACAAAGGCACAAAATCCCGTTAGGGTAACTCTTTTGTATAAGAGAATTCCCCCGCGAGAGAGAGAGAGAGAGCAATTCCAAAGAATAGAGTCTAACATTAGCTTTCTAAGAGTAAAGAGTAAATAGTCTAAACTCAACCTTCAAAACAGACAGACTAGTGCTACAAATCAAGGTGGAAACATAGAAACACTACTTCAGGAATTGCTCAGTGCCAATGATAGATATTTGCCTTTATTCTAGATAAACGTTATTTTATTAACATACAGTGTGATATTGTAATATACTTAAACTTGCTTAAAAAATAATATATGTATTTATAAAAGCAGTGTGATCTCTTAATTATTACTAATACTTCTCTCTTAACCGTCTATACATACAAGCCCTTTTCGCTAAAACGCTCACGCCACAAGCTACCTATACACATCCATGCGCCCATTTCATTAGGTAGGTGCAGATTACTGGCCCTTAGCGTTTAAATTCGAGTACAGGAAAGGGAGATACAATTACGGAGATACGCATCTGTTTGTTTGTATATCTACCAACAAAATATATTCATCTGGAACAAATTTTAATGGCGATTCGGTAGAAGGGAAAAACTTTAAGCATTTTTAGGCAAAAATGCTAAAACTATCAGAGAATTAAATACTGGTTGTACAATTTAATAAAAAATAATTGTAACAATTTAATAATTCACTGAATATTCAAGGAATAAACTTCAAGTTCATTCCACCACCATGAGCACCACTTCGTTCGACGGCTTATGTGATGGTGCCAATTTTTAGCTACTTGAAGTGAATCCTTAGCTATGTTCCTCTTACTTACAAAGAGTTCAATATTCTGCTCATCCAGACAGAGTTAATACTAAACTCCACACAGTGTTAGGGCATAAAGTATTTGAATATCGTACACTGAATACTATCGATTATTCATTATTCGTAAATTATTGAATGAAGACTTTTATGCTCTATGAATACAAAATACGTAGTAGTATTTACTATTCCTTCGTAGCGAATTCTAAATAATATTCGGTATAAAGTATTCAGAATACAGTTATTCGTATTCTTCATTATAAATTAGACTGTTATTAATTTTTAATAAAACAAAAACTAGTTAAAAATCTAGTGTGAAACACTCACACACAACTTTCTCTTATTCCTGTTCTCAAAATTATAATTGACAAATTTTATAGTTTGTGTACCAAATTTAACGATATTCGTCGAAAACTGATAAACCGTTCAGTAAAAGCGCACTTCCGGTATACTAAATTTCTTAAAACTCGGAATTTTTGTCCATCTATTTATTTCTAATCAATTATGTTTGGATGGTAGAATTGCATATCAACTATGATAGCACTTTCGAGAAAGACATAACCCCACCCCTCCCCTAAAAGAGCCCTTAAATGATTTTTTCATAGAAATGTTTTAATTAAAAGTTGTAGATCTTTGTATGAGTAGTTTATATACCAAGTTTCAAGAAAATCGTCGGAGCCATTTTTGAGAAATTTGCGATAGAGTGAAAAAATCATTTAGTAAAAATGTAAAATAAACGCACTTCCGGTTATCCGATTTTTTTCAAGCTCGGAATTTCGACAACATATTTTATTTTAATTAATATTATTTAGATGATCGAGTTGTCTAATAAACTGTAATAGCACTTTAGATAGAAACCTAACCCCACCCCTCCCCTAAAAGTGCCCTTCACTGCATTTTTCCGGAGAAATGTTTCAAATAAAAGTTGTAGCTCTTTGTATGTGTGGTTGATGTTAAGAATTTAAAGAAAATCTTCGATGCAATTTTTGAGAAAATCGCAAAGAAGTGAAAAATCCAACTAGTAAAGTGGTACATCCGGTTGAGGAATTTTAACAGATAACGTACTGTCAGATTCCATGGTGATACCTAAACGGAATATTAAGTTTCATGTTTCTGCGGTTTTTTTGTTTTTGAGCTATGCTGTTCACATACATACATTCATAACACACACACACACACACACACACACACACACACACACACACACACACACCATTTGCTAATAACCACTTTTTTGGACTCAGGCGACGTCAAAACGGATATTTCTGGTGAAAGCTCAATATCGAAAATTTGACACCATTACAATACTTCCTCTTACTTAGTGAGAGAAAGTAAAAATACTTAAAAAAATATTCATTTTTATAAAATAAAAAATAATTTTCATTTTATTTATTTATTTATTCATAAATTATTTTTCTCATGTATAATAAAACAATAAAAAAAACAAAATAGAAAATGTTTTAAAATAACTTACAAGTTGTTTTCTTATTCAGAGAAATATTCATCACCAAATTCATCCAACATATTCCACAATACTTCCTGTAATCATGAATACATTATACTTATATTCATGAATACTTGTTTACATTAAATGAATTTATGTATTTATAAATGCAAATTATTCGAATAGTGGCCAACACTGGTCCATTTGACGAAGATCCTAACGCGCAACCGCCAAACACTAGAGCACGCTAAAATAAAATAAAAAATCTGGGGTGGAACACTCACATAACTTTCTCATACTCCAGTTCTCAAAATTATAATTGACAAATTATTAATTTTATGTACCAAATTAATTCAAATACGACGAAAACTGAGAAAACCGTTCAGTAATAGCGCACTTCCAGTTAACTAATATCCTTGAAACTCGGAATTTCGGCCATCCATTTATTTCTAATTAATTTTGTTTGGATGATAGAATTGTATAATCAACTATGATAGCAATTTAGAGAAAAACATAACCTCACCCCTCCCCTAAAAGTGCCATTAAATGAATTTTCCTAGAGAAATGTTTTAAATAAAAGTTTTAGATCATTGCTTTTTTAGCTTATATAATACGTTTCAAGAAAATCGTCGAAGCCATTTTTGAGAAAATCGCGACAAAGTGGAAAAATCATTTTTCTAAAGCGGTAAAGTAAACGTACTTCCGGTCATCCAATTTTTTCAAACTTGGAATTTCAACAACATATTTAATTCTAATTAACATGATGATAGAATTGTTTAATAAACTGAAATAGCACTTTAGATGAAAACCTAACCCCACCTCTCCCCAATAACTGCCCTTCAAATAAAAGTTATAGCTCTTTGTATGTGTAATTGATATACGAAAATTTAAGAAAATCAACACATTTTTATACATTTTTGAGAAAATCGCAAAAAAGTAAAAACAAAAAAAATCAACAACTAAAGTAATACTTCCGGTTAAGGAATTTTGACAGATGACCCACTGTCAGATGCCATGGTGATACCTAAACGGAATATCAAGTTTCAACTTTCTACGTTTTTTCGTTTTTGAGCTATGCTGTTCATCTACATACATACACACAGACCATTTGGTAAAAACCATTTTTTGGGACTCAGGTGTCCTCAAAACGGATATTTCCGGTGAAAACTCGATATCGAAAATTTGACACGATTACAATACTTCCCTCTTACTAGGAGCAACAGAAAGTAAAAACAAACACTGAACCAATATTTCAAATTTACCGCCATAAATTACGCACAACTAGAAACCAAAATCAATTTGGGGAGGGGGGGAGGGGAATGTTTCAAATAAAAATGATACGTTAATATCTGTACAATTGGTATGCCAAGTTTAAAGATAATCTTTATAAACGTTTTTGAGAAAAATCCAAAAAAAAAACAACTCAAAAACCTATCTTAAAAGGTTGTACTTCCGGATAATCGATTTTCTTCAAATTTCGTATTCTAGAAACTTCGAGTGTATATTTGTTTATTGTAGTGTAGAACCATTGATGTTGTACTTTTATGTGGAAACTTAACGCTACTGTTCCCCCCAGAACCCGCCCAAAAAAAATCAATTTTCTCTGGAAAATATTTCAAATAAAAATTGATAAGGATCCGCATTTGTGTAGTTAGTATACGAAGTTTAAAGAAAAACGTTGGAGTTTCTATGAGGAAATCGCTAAGATGGAAACTCAATTCCTTTACTATTCGCAATATTTCCTCTTATACTGGTAAGAGAAACTAATAATTAATAAATACTTGTTTTTTTTTTTTTGTTTTTTTTTTACGTACGATTAACATAAAATAATAAAACATTTTCAGATATTTTAATTAAATAAGTGAAATTATTAAATTGGTATAATATCCTGAAATAAGCCTGTTAGGTAAATAAGGGGTTCAAACAAAATAATCTGAACCCTGTGTATAACCTGTGGTAGAATACAAGATTACACACTGCTGGGTTAGTGAAATCCAGGAAGGGCATAAATAAAAGACAAAATATTTGAAGAACGAAAAATCTATCCTTTATTATCATCCATAGCTTTCCGAAGTGCATACATACATTAGATAATCTTCAAGTGTTAGAGAACCAATTGATAGAGAAGTGTGAAGAATTTCAAATTGGACTCTACCTGGTCTAATGTTATGGTATGATGCTGAGTATTGGTAGCTTGTGGCGTGAGCGTTTTAGCGAAAAGGGCTTGTATGTATATACGGTTAAGAGATGGAAGTATTAAGAATAATTAAAATATCACACTGCTTTTAAAATAAATATATTATTTTCTAAACAAATTTAAGCACATTACAATATCACAATTATAAATCGGATGTATATCTAAATAAAGGCAAATATCTATCATTGGCACTGAGCAATTCCTGAAGTGTTCTGGCTTCGGAAGCAGAACACAACTGTATGGTTTGAAGGCTGAATTAAGACTGTGTACTCTTTACTCTTTGAAAGCTAATGTTAGACTCTCTTCTTTGGAATTGCTCTCTCTCTCGCGGGGGAATTCTCTTATACAAAAGAGTTATCCTAACGGGATTTTGTGCCGTTGCAAGAAATTTATCAACAGCTAAATTGGAGTAAATTAGGTATAAGAGTGGAAGATAAATATATAAACCATCAACGCTTTGCCGATGATATTCTACTAATTTCTAAGATCACTGAAGAATTAAAATTTATGTTACGCAGCCTTACAGATGTAAGCAAGAAAGCCGGACTCAGCATAAACCCTGTAAAGACACACCTCTTGACTAATAGAAAAGAAGTGAATATTCAGATAGAAGGCCGCAAATTGCCTGAATTGTCTGATGTTATCTATCTGGGGCAGCTTACCTCATTTAAAGAAAGAAGCAAAAAGAAGATGTGCTGTCGCCTGGAAAAAAATACTGGTCACTAAAGTTTATTTAAAAAAATAATAAGTTGAGTTTAGCGAATAAAATAAAAATGGTCAAGAGTTGAGTTTTTCCAGCGCTAACCTATGGTTCCCAAACTTGGTCCATCACACGAAAAATAGTAAAGAAAATAACTTCTACCCAGTCTGCTATAGAGAGAAATCTACTTAATATAAGTAGACTTCAACAAATAAAGAATAAAATAATAAGAGACACAACAAGATTAGATGATGTGATGAAGATAATTAAAGAACTAAAATGGAAATGGGCTAGTCACATTGCAAGACTAATAGATGGAAGATGGACGAAAACCTTAACAAAGTGGGTTCCAAGGTAGGGAGTAAGAAAAGAAGGACGCCAAAAGATGAGATGGAAAGAAGATATTGTAAAGATTTCAGGACAGAAATGGATGAAGATAGCTGAAGATAGGGAGAAATGGGCGCACCTGGGAGAGGCCTTTGCCCAACATTGGGCCTAGTTTCCAAAAAAGGATAAAAAAAGAAAAAGTTTTTTAAATAGTAAATTTTATCTGAATTTTTAAATTTTATTTGTATTTTATATCTGATTATTTTGTATTTTTGAAGGAATCAATAAAGGCTTTATTTATTATTATCCTCCATTATGTTGAATGAATTTCAGAAACCCTCATAACCGCGGTGTAGCAGGCAGGAATTTGGAAGCACCTTTTCATTGGTCAGACAATCTTCACACTGACATCTACCTGTATTACCCATGAGGTACTGGTTTGAGAAGAGGCGAATCGGAGGACCATTAAAAGCTGAAGATATAGCTGGGTAGATGACGTTGTTGAATGTACTGAAAATGATAAGGAGCCCAAATTAGTAGGGTAACTGATCGCCATGCTCCAAGAATCTTAACACCGTAGTTAGTATGTTTTATAAACGTGAATGAAACAGGATTATAAATTCCATGTAATCTTCTGACAGTATTTAACGAATATGAAAAAAAGCCAAAATGTTATTTTAGAATTAAGTTTGTTTGGCCAACGCATTGAAATGAATGCTGACAATGGTTAGGGTATAAAGTTCTGGTTGGCCTGGTGCATAAACTTACACATTAAAAGATGATAAGCATACCAACATGATAATTATAGAATGTGCACTGCTCCAGGCGGGGTTATACTGCCAGTTGGAGGTGAAGATTTTTACTTCAAAAAAGGTTTCACTTAAAGCGAGGGTTGAACTGTTGATGTATTCCCTTGTAGCCTGCTTGATTTCACTCACTTATGAAGAGACAAGTAACGTAAGTGCGTGAATTGAAATAACAACAATAATAATAATAATAATAATAATAATAGTAATTATAATAATAATAATATGGAAACAGGAAGAAGTTACCTAGAGTTTCGCACTCACAAGGAATTCGTAGGTTACAGCTGAATTGATTTCAAACCTTTTTCTATTCGATTATAGATGATTTTCTTCTTTGGCCGTTAGTTGTAAGATGAAAACAAGAATTCGTTGGCTTATCGACCAATTCAAGGTAAAAAACAAAAAACAAAAAAGTAATTTTGTAAATGTTTTTTAATAATTAACAAGTTCGACGTTTCGACAAACTTTGTTTCCCTTCTTCAGGAACTTTACAAAAATAAAGAGAAAAATTATGACACAAAACACAAACAAAAAACGAAATACATAGGTGCGATTACTGTGGGACTGCTAAGTCTACAATTATTGTTCATTACAGACTTTTTTTTGTAAAGTTCCTGAAGAAGACAAACAAAGTTTGTCGAAACATCGAATTTGTTAATTATTAAAAAAACAATTACAAAATTACTTTTTTGTTTTTTGTTTTTTACCTTGAATTGGTCGATAAGCCAACGAATTCTTGTTTTCACCTTTTTCTATTCAATTTAGAGTCTTGAACTGAAGAAATTCTTAGCAATGTGGCGTATAAAATTATAGTGAGGTTAAATTGTATCTTGGCAGATCAGTTTAGCACGAGCAATGTTGTAGAGAACTTAGAACATAGGCTCTCACAGTACTTCAGTCAACTTCAAAAAACATAATAATGGCGATACACAATTCACCCCAGTCCTACCTCAAAAACCTGTGCACAACAGAAAGCGCAACGCAGTGTTGCCCAAACAAAGTGTTGGTGAAGTGCACAAAACTCCCACGGACAATAGGACGCTAACAGGAGTTTAACTCTGTATTAGTACCCAAACAAAAGACGGTACAAGTCAAAATGCAAATAATAAGTGAATTATTTCACCCGAAATTGGTGCCCCTCCCCCTTTTATGTAAACTTTTTGCTATAACCTGAGTTACGTTATATTCGCTGCCTTAAATTCACTATTGTAACAAGAAAATGAGAATGAACTCATTTTTTTTGTTATTTGGAAATGCATGAACTTATAAAAATTAGAATTTGTTGGTGTTTGTACACTTAACAAGGCCGCTAAAACTATGCGTCCGGTTATCGGCTTCTAGTACATAGACAAGATACTGTTCATTATTACTATTATACATTTTTTGTCAGTATGTCACTTTGTTTTCTACTTCCTTATTTTCTACTCTTGGAGCGAGGCCCCCTTTAGGGCGTGGGGCTCTACGCAGTTGTGTCTCCCCGCGTGCCTGCACGTAAAAATTACAATACTTCCTCTTACTTAGGAGTAAGAGAAAGTAATAAACAATGCTAAAATTCACAAACAAATAATGGTATGCGACCGTTTATATTAGATCGTTAATTTATTCCACTAATTGGTAAATAACTACAGTTATTCTGTCATATTTCATATTTAGCTTTGAGTCAGGAATAATAATTAGATTATTCTGTTATGTTATTGAAGAGTTATATAAAACTATCGTTCCCTACTGTTGGGAAACGATTTAGTGGACCATTTATGCTTCCCTAATTCTTTCCTCTCCCTTCCGGGTACGGTCATAATACAATATTACTTGAATCTATAGTACAATCTTGATCAAAATTTTTTATTTATGTTATCGTTGAGTTATCGTTAGCTAAAAATTTTGTCTTAACATCTAGAAATGCTTACTGTTCGACTTTTTATTTAAAGACTTTACACATGGATATTCTTCTTGCTAGTTCCTGATGAAAGACATCAGAAAGGTGCCCCGAAACGTCGTACAATATACTTTTCTTGATGTTAAAAAAAAAAAAATAATATACGCGAAAATCTCTCCAGCTATTATTGTACTTAGATTAAATATATAACTAAGACGATTAAATTCATCTTTTTAATAATAGATTTTATCGTTTAATAAAATAAGTTATTATTCTAGTTAGTAAATTATGGATTAGATAAATATTACTACTAGAGGTAGTAAGAAAATTTAATTTAATAAAGCTAGAACATAAAGCTTTTCGAGATAATATTTTTCAAACATATTGCGTTATGTTATTATATTTGTATAAATAATAACTATTATCAATATTGAGGTCATTTTTTTTATTATATAGTATTCATTTATTATTGAAGTCGTTTGTATATACTTACTGTATTTATATATTTTATTACTTGGTATATTATTTTAAAAGAAATATTGCATAATCCATAAAATTTTACCAACTATAATCATCACAGAACATAAAAAGGCTGTTGTGAAATTTTCACACGACAAAATGTTACTGCAATTCACATAGTTTTAAGTGATAAATTTTCATCAAAATTTTGAAGAAAACAAACAAAAACTGAATTTTCAGTTTTTTTCAATATTATATCAATAAAAAAAAAATCTAAACTTAATATAATGATTTTTACTGCCATTACTAGTAAGAGGAAGTATTGTAATCGTGTCAAATTTTCGATATCGAGTTTTCACCGGAAATATCCGTTTTGAGGTCCCCTGAGTCCAAAAAAGTGTTTTTTTAGCAAATGGTCTGTGTGTCTGTGTGTATGTGAACAGCATAGCTCAAAAACGAAAAACCGTAGAAAGTTGAAACTTGATATTCTGTTTAGGAATCACCATGGGATCTGACTGTACCTTATCTGTCAAAAATTCCTCAACCGGAAGTACCACTTTACTAGTTGGTTTGTTTTACTTTTTTGTGTTTATCTCAAAAATGGCTCCGACGATTTTCTTTTAAACTTGGTATATCAACTACATATACAAAGGAGATACAACTTGTATTTGAAACATTTCTCCGAGGGTGGGATTTAGGTTTTCATCTTAATTGCTATTTCAGTTTATTAGATAATTTTGCCATCTAAATAATGTTACTTAGAATTAAATATGTTGTTGAAATTCCTGTGTTTGGAAAAATTCGGATAACCGGAAGTGAGTTTGTTTTAACACTTTACTAAAGGATTTTTTTTTTTTTTTTCCACTTTTTCGTGATTTTCTCAATAATAGCTCCGACGATCTTTTTTGAAACTTCGTGTATAAACTAAACATGCAATGATCTATATCTTTTATTTAAAACATTTCTCTGGGAAAATTCATTTAAGGGCACTTTTAGGTGAGGGGTAGGGTTACAGCTTCCTCTAAAGTGGTATCATAGTTGATTATACTTCTATCATCCATACAAAATTGATTAAAAATAAATAGATGGCCAAAATTCCAAGTTTTAAGAAAATTACTAAGCTGGAAGTGCGCTTTTACTGAACAGCTTTTTCAGTTTTCAACGAATTTCATTATATTTGGTACTACACAAACTATAACATTTGTCAATTTTATAATTCTGAGAACAGGAGTAAGAGAAAGTTGTGTGAGTGTTTCACACCAGATTTTTTTTTTTTTTTTTTTAAGAGAAGCATGACCTCCCCAGCTCCCCCAGAAATACACGAAAATATATTTTTCTCGACAAAAAAAAAAACTACATACAAAATTGATCGCAGATAATTGGAAAAATACTTCGGTAAAGAAGCACCTCCCGACCGTCGATTTTCTTCAAACTCGGAATTTCGGCAACGTATTTTATTCTAATTAATATTGTATATCAATGATAGAATCATAAAATAAACTACAAAACACATTAGTGAAAAATATAATGCCCCCCCTCCACAAATCTCTCCTTAAATGAATTTTCCCTGGAAAACGTTTCAAATAAAAAATTGTACCACTATTGTATATTTGGCACATGAAGTTTAAAGAAAACTGTTGTAGTCGTTTTTGAGAAAATTGTAAAATAACTAAAAAATTTACTCAGGTAGAGCTGTCTCTAAAATGCTCTTGGCATCTGCAGATTTTGTTGAGAAATGGAGGAGACTCTAAATCATTTATTGACAGTAAAATATTATTGGTGTGATATATTGTAGTGTAGTGGTAGCTTGTGGCGTGAGCGGTTTTGTAAAAGGTTTGTGTTTGTAAGTTTTAATAGAGAGAAGTAATAAGAATAATTAAGAAAACACTGGTAGATTAAATTAAATATATTCTTTAAAGATATTTAAATGCTATTCAATAACACAGCAGTTATGCTTATTAATTTATTGCAATTAGTTGGAATAAACTCTTATGTTATAACTTAAACTGCCACTGATTCTAAGAGAGTGAAAAATAAGTATACTGCTTGAATGCCTGTTTTAGACTCTTTTGAAGGAATATCCCCTCACTATAGTTCAAATCTTTTCAAATAATGCTGGTATGTCTGTAGGGAGTTTTATTGTTTTACCCTAACTGTTTCTTGCCCTTTGTCTCTTTGGTTTGCATTGACCTAGATTGTAGTACCTGGCTGTATCACCATCACTAAAATACACTATTTGAACTAGCTAATTTTCAAAAAATTATTTTACTAAACTATTTTCTGAAATTATTATTTTTTCATTTCGTTCTTCCACTGCAACAGGCTAAGATTCCATAAAAAGAATCTAGTAAAGGTTTACCAAGTATATATAATAATATCAATGTTGAATGAGGAGGTATCTTAACAGTTTTTTGAAATTTCCTAGAGAAATAGGCTTGCAATACTGCTGTAGGTTGAAAGATCTCATCCCGCTTCCAGTAGGTGTAATGGGTTCAGTTACTGGATGTTCTGATCCCATCGCTGCCACTAGTTGTAATGGGTTCAGATGTCTTGGAGAGGTGTTGTGATGCGATGAATAGTTGGGAGTTAGTTAGAGATTTTTAGAGATGTGTTATTCGGAATATGAATTACGAATTTACAAAAATAGATATATGTATATTTTAACAATAATTTAAACGTTTGAAAAGATAAACTACAAATAATTTAAAATGATTTAAATTGTAACTAGAATGCACCAACTATAATGATTGATAAATAATATATGTTTAAATACTTAGATAGGGACGCGCTCTGATGTATGAATTATGTCACTGGTAGAATCTTGATGTTACGCTGATGAAATACTGAAGAATAGTCCTCCCCACTTCCTGTAGAGAGACCTTATATTGCCATCACCACACATTGACAAGTCTTGTAATTACGGGTCACACTCAAACATCTCTTGCCGTGTTGACCCTAGGTCTTGAACAGGTGTTGGCGGTTATCAAAGGACTGGAGCCAGGTGTTCGGTCTTTTGAGTGTTTTGTTTATTGCCGTGTGTTGACCAGGTCTTGAATAGGTCGGTGAACAGGTGTGGCGACAGGTGATGGCAGTTATCAAAAGACTGTAGCCAGGTGGTCTTTTGATTAATTTGTTGATCCTTGTATATTGACCGTATAATGACCCTTTTAAAAGCGGTGTGTCTTTGGCGATTTGGCGGTCCCTTTGACCGTGCACTGACCGCGGCACTTGATCTGAATACTAGCGTCTGACTGGCACCACTAGTTATAATTTTTATAATTAAAAATGATATATTTTCTTCTTGTTATCACTCCTTCTTGTTATCACATTACATAGGAGACAGAATAAGCATTTCCAGGTCGTGGTACACTATTATAACCTTCAGTGTTAATCCTCAATGTTTGCCTTCAGTTTTATTACAAACAAGAATATAAAAACACTTAAAAATAATAGAAAAAAAAGTAATAGAAAGTAATAAGTGGTAGAAAAATTAGATTAAGAATCATTTTCACTTAAGTTGATTTTTCAAGCACTCGATGTGTTTGCTGTGGAAATAGTTTGAATAAACTACTTTGCAAGATGACAGATAAGGGCAATTACATAACAATATCATTACTGAAATTAAACAAAAAAAAAAATCCATTAACAAACAACAAAATCTCATGTGTAAATTCAAACGACTTTCAAAATGACTTTGTGTAAAACAATTGTAACTTTATAATGGAATTGTTAATGTGCCCTTAGAATGTTTATTTGCCCTTAGAAATACATATTAAACAATAACATATTAACAATATATATTTACATTCTCTGAAGGCCAGCAGTGCACTGAAAATGCTCCGGGTAACAATAACCATAGATATTGACACGCCTTAATTATTTTTTAATTTTTTTAATTTTTATTAATAAGATTTAAAACTACAACCAATATACGACTTTCACTTATTCCGCTTAATACGGTTGTGTATATGAAATGACAAATTTTACTCATTTTCCTGACATAAATTTTTAGATGTTAGGAAGACAAGTGGCTACCTAGCAACGAAAACAGGTTGAGAATGATTACATTGTAAAGAGCTCTAATAATATTGAATAAATAGTTAAAAAATTTATTGTTTCAAATTCCTTAGACCTATGTAAAAATTTTTTTTTCCTTCAGAATAATGTTACAAAAAAAAAATGTGATAGGTTTATATCTGTACAGTTAATATTCCAACTTTAAAGGTAATTGTTATAATCGTTTTCGAGAAAAATTAAAAATTAAAAAAAAAAAAATTCAAATACCTCTTCTATAATAATAATAGATTTTCTTCAAATTTGAAATCCTAGAAATGCTTCTAAAGTAAGTGTAGGCGGTGAAACGATACATTTTTTTGAAGTGGTAATTTAAAGGGAAGCAAAATTATATTAGAGAGAATAAATATTCAGGAAGATAGAAATAAACTAGATGATGTGTTGAACACATAAACTGCATGGACTTTACTACAGTTAAATAGAAGTTAGGTAGCGAGAGAATAATAAAGAGACAGACTGGCTGAGTAAGAAGGTAGTAGATAGGTTGCTGACTGGTTGTACTGTTGTAAACTGTCGTAAAACTGTTGTGCTGTCTGTCTGTTTATATGAATCAAACTTTCTCTTCGGAGTCTGGCCAAGGTGGGGAATAACTGACTTTTGATTCATTAAAAGTTTGCTTCTCCGCTCTTCACATCTTATGTATCTTTAATGATTCGGATCCCATTACATTACTGTACCCTCCCAGAACCCCCAAAACATCAATTTTCCCGGAAAAATGTTCCAAATAAAAGTTTTTTTTTTTGTTTATTTAGAAATTTATAATCTGTATTACATATGTACAGTGAGTAAATAGGATGTTGAATGATGAAACTGTAGGCTATGAGAAGGTAGGAGGAGAGAAACTACCCAGCGGTAGCACTCTCTACAGGATACCAGTAGCACTGATCAGTCCTGAAGGAAATCTCTGTGCTCTGGCGATTCAAAAGGGCGAGGTGGATTGTCAGGAATGGTAGTGGAGGCTAGAGATTGTACAAAGGGATTGGAGCAAAAGTACAGAGAAGTATGCAGTTTATGATATTTTGTCTTGGCAAGTTGTTGTACGAAAGGGATGTTGAGGTCATTATGGAGCGTAAGGTTTGAGACGTAGAAACGAGCATCAACTATTTGTCGAAGTAGCTTAGACTGGAATGTCTGAATGGTACTTAAGTTTGTAGGCTTAGCTGAACCCCACAATTCAAATCCGTAAGTCCAAATTGGTTTGATTATAGAAATATATATCACTATTTTGAGTTCTGTAGGTAATTTGGATCGTCTTCCAATAAGTCTGTAAAGATGTTTGGCCCTTTTAGTCAGTGCTAGTCTATTAAGTCTTGTGTGCGGGTTCCACGTAAGTCTTTTGTCAATGAAGAGCCCAAGATAGCGCACCAGATCTGTTACAGGGAGAGGATTGTGATTGAAGAAGACTGGAGGACAGGTACCCCGCCGGAGAGTAAATGTGGCATGTTGGCATTTTTGTGGGTTCATTTTAATTCGCCACTTTTTTGCCCATGATTCTATTGTATTTAAATGTGTCTGTAAATTGTGTGAAGCTGATGTGATGTTTGCACTTGTTGCGAGTATGGCTGTATCGTCTGCATATGTACAAAGTAGGGTGGATGGGTTTGTAGGTATGTCTGATGTGTACAGTGTGTAAAGGACGGGACTAAGTATACTCCCCTGCCGCACCCCTGCCCCCACTCATGAATAGGAAGAGACTGCTGTGCCACGACTGACCTGAAAGAACCTTTCTGATAGATAGAGAAATGTAATTGGTGTGTTGTGTGCTTGTATGTTTGTAGTAGCACGAGCGGTTTTGTAAAAGGTCTTGTATGTATGTTTGAGACAGAAGTATCAGTAGAAATCAAGAGAGCACCACTGTTTTTAAAATAGATATATTCTCTAAGAGAAATTAAGTTACTTTACAATATCACAATAATAAGCTTATAATAAACTCTTATGTTATAACTTAAAACTGGTACAGTTCTGATGTGTTCTCCTTTGGTGTCTACAACAAATCAGTCTTGAAGGAATGCTCTCTTTAGCGGGGAGCGGGGGATTTTCTTTTACAAAAGAGTTGGCCTAACGGGTTTTTGTGCCTTTGTTTTCCTAATAGCAATGACCTAGATTGTAGTATACCTGGCTCTGTACCCATCACTAAATACACTACTTGAACTATCTAATTTTCACAAAATTATTTTCTAAAACTATTATTTTTCCATTTCATTCTTCCACTACAATAGGAACGCAGGATGAGGAAATAGGTAGAGGGAAGACATTTTTTCAGTTTATACAATAAACCAGGATACCATAAGCGATCAAAAGCCTGGGTAATATCTAAAAATGCCCCCGTGCAACCAAATGAAAGTAATATATATTTATGTTTCTAGAAAGTACACAAAGTTTAAAGGAAATTGTTAGAGGGTCGTTTTCGAGAATATCGCGAAAAACTGAAAAAATAAAAATTAAGTAAAGTCATACTTCTGGTTGGTAGATTTTGGCCCGAAACGTTTTGTGGATCGGATATGTTAGTACTAAAACTGTTTACCAAGTTTAAGCTCCCAGCTCAATTTTTCGGTTTTTGTGATATTTTATTCACACATATTCGCTAAAAGTTAAAAAAAATAAAATCAATAAATAAACATTTTTTTCCTACTCAGAGGACCTCAAAACATATATTTCCGTTTTATATTAACTATCAATTTTATTAATACAGTTTTTTTTTTTTTGTTACAGGAATTCAGTACAATACATATGTTACACTTAAGTTACAAAACGTCAAATCAACAACAGTTACAGTTAAAGGGCCTAATCCATGTTGGAATCAAGATTTTCTTTTGTAAGTATTAATTTTCAATATTCTTAAATAAATTGTATTTCCCTGTGAAAAAAATAAAAAAACTAAGAAGGTTTATTATAGTATTCCATAAGCTTCTTTTAATTTGTTAGAAACGCCCATTAGAGAGAGTTTAGAAATTTATCTTGCAACTAGGTCAGATACTTGTCACCTTGAAAGCTATAATACGTCTTACCAGTTTTTTAATTAAAACTTTCTGTGATCATCCAATAAGTTGGCCGTTTCACTAGAAAGTGCTTGTAATTCGATTAGCTCTGTAATCTGTGGCATGAGTGGCTACTAAATTTTCTACTGAGGTCTGCCTTCAGTTGACACTAGCGCTTCCAGTAGCTATGATCACAACTATAGCAGACGCTTTTTTTTTTTTTTTTTTTTTTTTTTTTTTTTTTTTTTTTTTTATTATTATTATATAAATTTAAATAAATACTATTTATATTATTGTTACAATATCTTTTTAAGAATGAAATATAAATAATCATCAGTTTATTATCAATCATTAATGTTTTTTTGTATAAGTGAACTATTTCGGAGTGGGTTTTACCCCTGGTCAGGTTGGTCATACATTTAATTAAAAAAAATCTGGTGTGAAACACTCACACAACTTCCCCCTATTCCAGTTCTCAAAATTATAATTGACAAATTTTATAGTTTGTGTATCAAATTTAATGAAATTCGTCGAAAACTGAAAAAACTGTTCAGTAAAAGCTCACTTCCGGTTCACTAATCTTCTTGAAACTCGGAATTTTGGCCATCTATTTATTTATAATTAATTTTGCTTTGGATGATAGAATTGCATAATCAACTATGATAGCACTTTAGAGAAAAACATGACCTCTCCCCTCCCCTAAAAGTGCCCTTAAATGAATTTTCCCAGAGAAAAGTTTTAACTAAAAGTTGTAATCTTCGCATGTTTAGTTTATATAAGAAGTCTCAAGAAATTCGTCAAAGCCATTTTTGAGAAAATCGCGAAAAAGTAAAAAACCCAATTAGTAAAGTGGTACTTTGAGTTAAGGAATTTGGATAGATAACGTACTGTCAGATCCCATGGTGATACCTAAAAGGAATATCAAGTTCCAACTTTCTACGGTTTTTCGTTTCTGAGCTATGCTGTTTACATACATACACACACACACACACACACACCGCTGGCCTCCGGACAGTGTTCTTTTGCTACAGACAAGCTATGCATCACCAAACATTGAGCTGTACAGGCAACATATGAAGAGAAAATCTAAGGGTCAGCACTAGACTCAAACCCGAGACCTCTGCATGAGAGTCCAACGCGCTATCAATGAGCTAATCCCTTCCCTGTATTGTTCAAAACATGCTTAATAAGAGCGGCTAGATGCCTTAATTCAGTGCTGGTAATTTTAATTACAATTATTAATGTTTACTTTTTATTAAGTGTTCTAGGTTTAACATAATTTTGTCTTTATAAATCAATCAACCAATCCGGCTGACGTGTCTTCCTTGCCTGAATGGTATTTTTGTTCATTAACATCCTTTCTGCATACAATGGTTTTGTTTTAATTATTTTGTTAATAACTATCTATCTACAATCAATAAATAAATAAACGGTTCCAGTGCTACTAAGCTTGAGAGTTATTTCTTAAAGCTAGCCACCATGAATTCCATATTAGCTCAAAAAACACTTGAAAATTCGCGCAACGTATTCATATTAAAACTATGGTTGAACACCCCATAAAGAGTAAAAGCATACCAAACGGCAATCTTTGGCACCTCGCTTCTATCTCACGGCTATGTAGTTCTGGCCTACGCTCCCCGTGGGTAGTGCTATTATTTGTAGCCCCATTAATTTTTTCAGCCTCAAGAGAAAGTGAGAATTCTCTCATTAAAGGCGAGTGCACTAGCTACTAGGCCAACATGTGAGGACAGATATCATAAAATTAATTTAAAAAAAAAAAATTATATGATCAGGAATAATAAAGAACTAAAATAAATTGCCCAATATATTTTATATTTTTTATAGAATAATTTAAGACTTTGTAATATCATTATTTTAGTATGAAGGCAGAGTTCCTATTGCTGTCAGTGCTCTGACCTTTAATATATTGAATCATATAAATATTGTATGTTATTGAAATAGAAGACATGTCTTATGACATTGATACTAAGGTCAGCGCTTATATAATTTATTTATTTTTATTAAAAAAAAATGTAGTAGTAGCGGTTTTTCTTTTTAAACAAAACAGTTGGTAAATTAAATAATTTAAATCAGCATAACTAAATAGAATTATAATATATATATATATATATTATGTAGTATATATATATATATATTATTTTTTCAAAGACGGCTTCAAACGATTTTCTTTAAACTCGGTATATCACCGTATACATACAAAGATCTACAATTTTTATTTGTACATTTTTCCGGAAAAATGCATTAAAAGGTACTTTTGGGGGAGGGGGTAGGTGTATTGTCTTCTAAAGTGCTATTTCAGTTAATTACACAATTCTATCAGCTAAATAATATTAATTAGAATTAAATATGCTGTTGAAATTCCGAGTTTGAAAAAAATCACAACATCGGAAGTGCGTTTTTAATGAAAAGTATATTTAGTTTTCTGTTATTTTTTTTTTACTTTTTTGGAATTTTCTCAAAAATGGCTTCGACGATTTTCTTCGAACTTGTAATATCAATTACACATACTTTCATTTGATCTACAACTTTTATTTAAAACGCTTCTCTGGGAAAATTAATTTAAGGGTACTTTTGGTGGAGGGAGGGGTTAGGCTTGCTCTAAAGTGCTGTTTCAGTTGTAGTGGAATCGTTTATTGGATGATCTGATCCCACCGTGATACTACAAGATGTAGTGGAATCGTTTAATGTGATTCCTGAGGTATGTAGTAGATGTCTTGAAGAGGGCGGAAGTTAGTTTAGAGATTTTTGGAAGTTAGTGCTCGAATTATTAACACGGATTTTATAAAAATAGACTGTATTTGAACAATAATTTAAACGTAAAAAATGGTAACTATTAACAAGAAATACTTAGAAAATAGAAGATAAATAAATAATAATTTAGAATGATTAAGATAAATGAACTAAGATGCACAACTAAAGTAATAAGTATAAATAAGAACTGCATAATTCTTATATAAATTGAAAGAGGGGAATAAGCCGCTCCTCTTGCACAGTCCTTGTACGGCCAACATTCCCAAAGGTACAACTTACTTCCTATATATTTCCCATCGTAAGCTCATTGAAAAGCTATGGACGGTCTTTACTTCGTACTATTACAACATTTCTAGTATCCTATTACACTCTTTTATGCAGGAAAACTTAACACTTTGTACATAACTTTGTTTTTTTTTTTTCTATTTAAATTATGTTCTCTTTTCCTAAATTTCAGGAAAATCCTCATATTACTTTCTCTTACTCCTAGTAAGAGGAAGTATTGTAATCGTGTCAAATTTTCGATATTGAGTTTTCACCGGAAATATCCGTTTTGAGATCCCCTAGGTCTAAAAAAGTGGTTTTTAGCAAATGGTCTGTGTGTGTGTGTATCTAAAAAGCATAGCTCAAAAACGAAAAACCGCAGAAAGTTGAAACTTAATATTCCGTTTAAGTATCATCATGGGATCTGACTGTACGTTATTTGTCAAAATTCCTCAACCGGAAGTACCACTTTAGTAGTTGTGTTTTTTTTACTTTTTTGCATTTTTCTTAAAAATAGCTCCGACGATTTTCTTCATACTTGGTATATCATCTACAAATACAACGAGCTACAACTTTTATTTGAAACATTTCTCTGGGAAAATTTATTTAAAGGCACTTATGGGGAGGGGTGGGGTTAGGTTTTCATCTGAAGTGCTATTTCAGTTTATTAGACAATTCTGCCTTCTAAATAATTTAATTACAATTGAATATGTTGTTGAAATTCCGAGTTTGAAAAAATCGGTTAACCGGAAGTGCGTTTACTTTACCACTTTACTAAATGATTTTTTTTCACTTTTTCGCAATTTTCTGAAAAATAGCACAGACAATTTTCTTGAAACTTCCTATATAAACTAAACATACAAAGATCTATAACTTTTATTTATAATATTTCTCTGGAAAAATTCATTTAAGGGCAATTTTAGGGGTGGGGTGGGAGGGTTTATGTTTTTCTCTAAAGTGCTGTCATAGTTGATTATACAATTCTATCATCCATACAAAATTGATTAGAAATAAATAGATGGTCAAAATTCCGAGTTTCAAGTAAATTAGTAAACCAGAAGTGCGCTTTTACTGAACATATTCAGTTTTCGACGAACTCCAAGGAATTTCATCAATTTGGTACACAAACTATAAAATTTGTCAACTAGGTACAATTTTGAAAACTGGAGTAAGAGAAAGTTGTGTGAGTGTTTCACACCAGATTTTTTTTTTTTTTTTTATTCGTTTCACTAGGGAAATTTAATTGAGGAGTTTTTGTGAGAGGAGTGGGGTAACGTTTTCCTTCTTAATTGCTTTTTTAGTTTATTATACGACTCCATCAACTAAATAATATTTATTAAAATTAAATATGTTGCCCAAATTCCAGCCTAAAAAAACTGGCTGACCGGAAGTGCATTTTTTACCAAACAGTTATTTTTTTTTTGGTTTTAAACAATTTTTTTTCTACGATTTTATTCATTACGACACTGTTGGATTTCAGTAAATTTGCTATACAAACTATACATATAGATACCTACCACGTTTGTTGCAAGCTTTTGTCAGAGTATGTTTATTTAATCAGGGTTTTAGAGGTTAAGCTTTTCTCATAAAACAATGAAGACAATTTAAGATCTAGTAAGAATTGAAAATTTGAAAAAAACTTGTCATTAAAACTGTGTAAATTATAGTCAGAGAAAATCGAATGAGTGTTTCACACCAGATTTTTTTTTCGTATCGAGTTTATTTCACCGGAAATATCCGTTTTGAGGTGCCTTGAGTCAAATAAAATAGTTTTTAGCAAATGTCCTGTGTGTGTGTACGTATGTATGTGAACAGAGCATAGCTCAAAAATGAAAAACCGTAGAATGTTCAAACTTGATATTTCATTTAGATATCACCATGGGATCTGACAGTACGTTATCTGTCAAAATTCCTCAAACGGAAGTACCACTTTACTAGTTTTTTTATTTTATTTTTTTCCGATTTTACACAAAAATAGCTCCAACGATTTTCTTGAAACTTGATACATCAACTACACGTACAAAAAACTACAACGTTTATTTAAAACATTTCTCCGGAAAAATGCATTTAAGGGTACTTTTGAGGGAGGGGTGGGGTTACGGTTTCCTCCAAAGTGCTATTTTAGTTTATTAAACAATTCTATCATCTAAATAATATTAATTAGAATTAGATGTGTTGTAGAAATTCCGAGTTTGAAAAATACCTGATGACCGGAAGTGCGCTTTAAGGGCACTTTTAGGGGAGGGATGAGGTTATGTTTTTCTCTAAAGTGCTATCATAGTTGATTATACAAATATATCATCCAAACAAAATTAATTAGAAATAAATAGATCACCAAAGAAAATTCCGAGTTTCAAGAAAATTAATTAACCGGAAGTGCGTTTTTACTGCACAGTTTTTTTTTTTTCAGTTTTCGACGAATTTCATTAAATTTGGTACACAAACTATAAAATTTGTCAATTATAATTTTGAGAACTGGAGTAAGAGAAAGTTGTGTGACTGTTTCACACCAGATTTTTTATATATATATATGTGTAACTAAATAAATTTATTTACATATACATATATTAAAAAGTCCAAGATTTATATCTCTAATGACAACATAAACAGTAAATTTAGTAATAAAAATTATATTATAATAAACCAAGGCATTATTAATCCATTTTTTCCCCAAAAGCCCCAACCTTTTTTTTTTGTCCTGGGTTTTTTGTAGCTGACAAAATAAAAGCAGCTCTTATACATTCCGTTGTGACATAAAAAAAAAAAAAGCTGCTAAAAAAAAAATGCCTTCATAGCCGTCGACGGACAAAGTTCAAGGAACTGACAAACATAAAAAAAAAAAAAAAAAAAAAAAAAAAAAAAAAAAAAAAAAAAAATGGAATCACAAAGAATTCACAAAAACAGGTCCATATAAAAACAAATTATTATTTTTATAAATAAAAAAAATTTTATAATGAATTTTTAATAATAATTTTATGTACATAGAAAATTCACAGATTTTATTACTAAATAAATATTAAAGTATACCTGGAAAAGTGGTTAAAAAAAAATAAATAAAAAAATAAAATAAAATAAATGAGAGAACAAGAAAAATAAAGTGAAACTTCTAGGAACCTTTGGGAACACTTTAGTGAGAATTTTCTTTTTAAATTCAAAAAGAAAGCGTGTTGGTTAAGCCGCATAATTAACATTAACAAAAGAATTAATTGTTAACAATGTTGAGTAAAACATTTTGTAACAATAGAATTGTAAGAATAAAAAGGCTACATGGTGGTGGTATCATGTTTATAATACAATTATTATAAAAGAGAGATTTTTATAATTACAATTCAAATAAACTTAAAAAATATAATTAAATTCATATAACATTTTAAATAAAAAATTATTACTTTCTCGACTGTTAAAATGTGTAGACGACGACTGTATTGTGGCAAAATTCTTTTTATTTAAAAAATATTTTTGCAAATAAATCATTGCAGAAAGATCTTATTTTTAATTAAAAAAAAAAAACATTAGATATGTAAATAAATAAAATAAAAAAAAAATCTGGTGTGACACACTCATGACACTTTCAATTACTCCAGTTTTCAAAATCGTAATTGACAAATTTTATAGTTAGTATACCAAATATGGGCGCACAATAAATCTTTCAGGGCGCAGAACAATAATCCCCTAAAACAATATCAAGTTTTATAAAATTCGTCGAAAACTGAAAAAAAAAATTGTTCAGTAAAAGCGTACTTCCGCATTTACTAATTTTTTTTTGAAACACGGAATTTATTTCTAATTATTATTATTATTATTATTATTATCAAAACGGGTGCCCAAAAAGGCGCGGGACCTAAGCCTATATGGCTCTTATCCCCCCGATACCCCCCGTAACCCCTTAATTAGTCTCCCCCGGTAACTTGCCGGTTAATCTACAATATCTCAAGATATCCCTATACTCCAACTCGCCTAGACAATCCTGCGAGAGTGGTGTCCTCCCAAATATACGAAACCTAGTTCCGGCGAAACGGGGACACTGACATAAGTAGTGAAACACCGTTTCCCTAACTCCGTCATCACAATTCTGACAAATGGGACTCCGTGTCCTCCCTATGTTAAACAAGTGACTGGACACCCAAGTGTGTCCAGTCACTATTCCTACCAAGGTCCTCAAACCCGTCCTACTAAGAGACAGGAGATACTCCGAAATTCCCTGCTTGCTTGCCTTTATAAATCTTTTGGCTTGGAGGCACCCCTGCGTGTCCCCCCAGCGTTTCTCCAAAGCTCTCGTCTCCCAAAGTCTAATCTGTTTGTCGCGAAACGTCTTTGTAACGGCCAGGGCTGGTTCAAGACCATAAAATGGTAATGACGATCCCTCCCTGGCCAGCCGATCCGCCCTCTCATTGCCCTCTATTCCCGCATCCGGGAATCCAATAGAGATGCACCTCACCCCTCCGAGCCAAAGCGTTAAGCCTTCTCCTACATTCTCCCACTAATTTCGAACTCCACCACGGCTTACTCAAAGCCCTTAGTGCGGCTTGACTATCAGGGAAGATCCGCACTTCCTTAAACTCTCCTAGCCACTCCCCCACAAGATGGCAGCATTCAATGATGCCCACCACCTCAGACTGGAAAACAGTGGCCAAACCACCTAAGGCCACCGAACTCCCTCTATCCAACTCCTGAAGCCATGCTCCCGCCCCCGACAGGCCAGTACCCTCCTGCCTAGAGCCATCTGAATAGCAGCGAATAATACCGCTGCCCGACTCCGTTGGCCTCGTGAGGTTATCATCCCCTATACTGCCAATCGTAATCTCATAATCTCTCTCAAATCCCCATTTCTTGCTCGTCTCATCAAGTTTGGATAGCAGAAATCGGTTCACTCGCCAAATTTCGTCCTCGATCTTAGTGTGATCCCCCCGGAAGGTTCTCACCCATTCTCCCTTGCACCTCATTCTGAGGTACCCTTTCATTGCCTCTCCCACCACCACATACTGTAGGGGGATTAGTCCCAACAACATCTCTAATGCCACCGTCGGTGTCGTTCTCATCGCGCCAGTAATAGCCAAACAGGCCATGCGCTGTACTCCCAACAGCTTCTTGCTATTCCTCCCCACCAAGGAGCCAGGCCACCACACCACAGATGCGTACAGCATCCTTGGCTTCACCAACTTCTCGTAAATCCAATGGATACCTCGGGGATTAACTCCCCAGGTCTTACCCGCTAATCTCCTACACTGCCAGAAAACCTTCTGCCCCTTCTCACAAATATACCCAATGTGGGCCCGCCAATTCAGCTTATTGTTGATGAGGACCCCCAAATATTTAACCTCGCTGCAAATTTGCAAAATTTCTAATTAAGTCTGTTGGATGGTAGAATTGTATAATCAGCTAATGATAGCACTTTAGAGAAAAAGAAACAGAAGAAAATGTTTCAAATAAAAGTGGTAGCTTTTTTTTTTATATGTGTAGTTCACATTCCAAGTTTAAAGAAAATAGTTGGAGTCATTTTAGAGAAAATAGCAGAAAACTGAAAAATATTTTTCAATAAAAACGCACTTCCAGTCGGTCATCTGTTTTTTTTTTTCAAACTCGGAATTTCAACAACATATTTAATTTTAATTAATATTATTAAGATGATAGAATTGTTTAATAAACTGAAATAGCAATTTAGAGAACAATCTAACCCCATCTTTCCCTCAAAAAGAGTGCTCTTAAATGCATTTTCCTCTAGAAATGTTTAAAATAAAAATTGTAGTTTTTTGTATGTTTAGGTAATGTACCAAGTTTAAAGAAAATCGTTGGAGCCACTTTTTCGAAAAAATTGCAAAAAAAAGTGAAAAAACTATTCAGTAAAGTGGTACTTCCGGTTGAGGAATTTTAACAGATAACGTACTGTCAGATCCTATGGTGACACCCAAACGGAATATCAAGTTTGAACTTTCTGCGATTTTTCGTTTTTGAGCTACCTATATACACACACACACACTCACTATTTGCTAAAATCACTTTTTTGGGCTCAGGGTATCTCAAAACGGATATTTCCAGTGAAAACTCGATATCGAAAATTTTGACACGATTACAATACTTCCTCTTTACTAGGAGTAAGAGAAAGTAATAATCATTCATTAAAATGGCAGAACTGTTATCGATATCAAGTTTTTTTTACAGAAATATACGTATTGAAGTCCCTGAGGCAAAAAAAAAAAAAAAAAAAAATACCAAACCAAAAGCGTTAAATGTGTGCTATCTTGGGGAGAGAGTAAACAAGTTTGAACTTTCCGCCGCGATTTTCTGATTTTGAATTATGCTGATTACAATCTTTCTCACAGCCTCTCTGTCACTCTACATTCACAAATCTAAATAAAATATTTAACAACAACAAGCCTTAAAAAAAAAAAAAAAATTGACAGTGGACTTTTATGTAACTAATTCAATTAAAGTTGTTGTAGTTATTCACTCAAATAAGTTTTGTTCAGTGATTTTCTTATAATGTCCATTATTAGTGATAAAGGAAAGGAGGAAGTTGTAAAGGATTAAGTTTTAGTTGGTAGACAATGGAACACAACTATTATCTGTACCTGGAGACAAAGTTATAGCCGTACAAATATACCTGATCATAATTCTTATATAAATTGAAAGAGGGGAATAAGCCGCTCCTCTTGCACAGTCCTTGTACGGCGAACATTCCCAAAGGTACAACTTACTTCCTATATATTTCCCATCGTAAGCTCATTGAAAAGCTATGGACGGTCTTTACTTCGTACTATTACAACATTTCTACTATCCTATTACACTCTTTTATACAGGAAAACTTAACACTTTGTACATAACTTTGTTTTTTTTTTTTTCTATTTAAATTATGTTCTTTTTTCCTAAATTTTAGGAAAATTCCCATATTACTTTCTCTTACTCCTAGAGAGAGGAAGTATTGTAATCGTGTCAAATTTTCGATATCGAGTTTTCACCGGAAATATCCGTTTTGAGGTTCCCTGAATCCAAAAAAGAAGTTTTTAGCAAATAGTCTGTGTATATATATATATATGTGTGTGTGTGTGCGCGCGTGTGTGTGTGTGTAAGTTTATGTGAACAGCATAGCTCAAAAACGAAAAACAGCAGAAACTTAAAACTTGATATTCCGTTTAAGTATCATCATGTGATCTGACTGTACGTTACCTGTCAAAATTCCTCAACCGGAAGTACCACTTTATTAGTTGTGTTTTTTTACTTTTTTGCGTTTTTCTTAAAAATAGCTACGACGATTTTCTTCATATTTGGTATATTAACTACAAATACAACGAGCTACAACTATTATTTGAAACATTTCTCTGGGAAAATTTATTTAAGAGCACTTATGGGAATGGGTGGGGGTTAGGTTTTCATCTGAAGTGCTATTTCAGTTTATTAGACAATTCTGCCTTCTAAATAATTTAATTAGAATTGAATTTGTTCTTAAAATTCCGAGTTTGCAAAATCGGTTAACCGGAAGTGCGTTTACTTTACCACCTTTATTAAATGATTTTTTTCACTTTATCGCAATTTTCTGAAAAATGGCTCAGACAATTTTCTTGAAACTTCCTATATAAACTAAACATACAATGATCTACAACTTTTATTTAAAATATTTCTTTGGGAAAATTCATTTAAGGGCAATTTTAGGAGTGGGGTGGGGTTATGTTTTTCTCTAAAGTGCTATCATAGTTGATTATACAATTCTATCATCCAAAGGAAATTAATTAGAAACAAATAGATGGCCAAAATTCCGAGTTTCAAGAAAATTAGCAAACCGGAAGTGCGCTTTAACTGAACAGTTTTTTCAGTTTTCGACGAATTTCATTAAATTTGGTACACAAAACTATAAAATTTGTCAATTATAATTTTGAGAATTGGGGTAAGAGAAAGTTATGTTAATGTTTAACACCAGCTTTTTCTAATAATGCCTATTTTTCAGGTAGGCTTAACGTCCCTTCTTGAAAAAAAAAAGGTTCAATATGTTTCGAGGTAGATAGCAAATATATACTGTTGTATATAAAGTATGTGTAAATTTCAAATTAAGACACCTTAAATTTTGTACTGTTCTCCGAAGACCCTCCCAAAAAAATCAGGTTTTCTGGCAAAATTTTTCAAATACAAGTGATAAGTATTGTTGGGGATCCATTTTCGAGGGAATCAAGTAAAACAAAAAAAAAAAAAACACTTAGTATTGTGGCACTTCCGGTTGATGGATTTGGCGACTTCGTATCTGATGTGGTGATTGGATCTAGACAGAATATCATGTTTGAGCTTGCTGCGACTTATCGTTTTTGTGATATTTTATTCACACATACACATCATACTGTGATGGATGCAAGAAACATATAAATATATTAATTTATAAAAAAATCAAAATTAAGAAAAAATGCAAGCTCACTCGCACTAAGGGTACACGCAGGTATAATAGAACAGTTATGGAGGAGTTGATTAACAATTATGGCATTGTACTATCCCTTCTCCTCACAGGGGAAGAATTGAAGGAACAAAGAGAAGAGATTCTTTCCAAGACAGACTTGTTTTAGAATTCAAGGAGGACGCTTCTGAGTTGTGTTATAACATTACAGTTTATTCCAGTTATTTTATAAGCTTGTTGTTGTAATAATCTAAAGTAACTTAATTTCTCTTAGAGAATATATCCTTTTAAAAAACAGTGTGATTTCTTGTTTATTACTAATACTTCATTCTCTCTTAAACTTACATACTTCCAAGCCCTTTATTTTACAACACCGCTCGTGCTACTTACTACAAATACACACATCACATCAATACATTACAATACCATTTTCTAAAGACATTTTTTCGTACTCACGGGGGTTCTCAAAATATGTATAATCTGGTGAAAACTCACTTTCTAAAATTTGACATTATGTCAATACTTCCTCTTAACTAGGAGTAAAAGAAAGTGATTATAATTTGAAGTATACATTTTATGCTTATTAAAACACAGTACATATTAAAGGAAAATTGATTGTTAAATAAATTTAATATAAATTTATTAAATAATTTATGTGCTATACTGACTTGTAGATGGTGTTTTAATAAATAAGAAGTTTTGAAAAGACTTTGTATAAATTATGAAACGTTGATCGAGTGCATAAATAATTTATGAAACTTTTACTAAATATGAAATGAGATAGAATAACATGTCTAAATTTATTGTCAATATTAGATTATTGTTAGATATAGATTGCTAAAACATTTCTATCATTTATTTAATTGTTAATTAGTTTTAACATTAACAAAAACTAAATAAATGATCATTGTGGGGCTAAAAAAAAGGAACAGATATTGAAGTATGATTATCTGCTGCTACAAACGCACGATTAAAACAGAAGTTAACTGGTTAGACACTATATGCGTTCACTGGTTAGACTTACACATACAGTCTGCTTTCAACTAAGTATATGGTGAACGTTTCAGATTGTTTCGAAACTGAAATCCAATCAAAAAGTTGTACGTTTTATTATGAACGAAATCTAAAATTTTTAACTTCCTGTTGCTTCTGAAAGAGGAAGTGTTACACTCATTCAAATTTTCACTCCATTTTTCAAAATTTTCACTTGTTTTCTGGTCTCCCCCCTAATTGCGAATTAAAAATTGTTTAACTAATGATTTCTGTGCTTTTTCTTTTTTTGTTTTTAAGAGCGCCATTAATTTGACCTTTCGGCCATTTTCTTTCTCACAGCCTTATACACTAAAGTAGGTATCGAAGTGGAAAAACAATGTCCGTTAATTCAGGACAGAGAGCTATGTGCTCTCCTCTCATATATCTTAATTGTTTATAGGGGCATCGGCAGCTGCCTACAATCCCTAAGCGGTGCAGGTCTTTCTGCAACAATACCGTGGCCTGTCTGCGGAAATAGGCAACACCAACCAAATGCGGAAGAATTATGGGAATCGTACTACTTTTTTCTAATTTTCCACCTGCTCCATTTTCTCGGTGCTTATTTTGCCATGTATCTGTAATGGTATCCGAATCATTAAAGATTCATTAGGATCCGAAGAGCGGAGAAGAGCATTACATGAATGAAAAGTTAGTTGCTCTTCGGTACACAATGGGCCCTGTCGAGGTCTAAGTGCTGAACCTCCTTTTGGAGGCCCCGAGTTTCTAGATTAGTTGCTCTCCACCTAGGCCAAACTAGGAAGGGACAGTTCGATTCATATAAATAGAGCAACAGCAGTACAGTTCAGGACAGTTTACGACAGTTTACGACCAGTTTACAAGCAGTCAGCAACCTATCTACTTACTTTATATTTACTCAGCCAGTCTGTCTCTTTATATTTCTCTCGCTACCTAACTATTACTGTAATGTCCTTGCAGTTTGTGTGTTCTTTTCATTATACAGTGTTCAGCATATCATCTAGTTTATTTCTCTAAAATCCATTTTCTATAATTCTCTCTCCTTCTCACTTATATTATATATCCCTCAATGATTCAGATACTAGTGCCTTTACATTTCATAATGGAACGGGTAGAACATTCGGATTCCTCTTTAGCTGAACGATCAGCTTGCTGGTTTCTGTAGACCCCGCATTAACCTTGTAATGGGATCCCAATTATTAAACTAGGATCCGAAGAGCGATGAAGCAGACAAATAATAAATCAAAAGTTAGTTACCCCACATGGCCTAGAGTTCGATTCATATAAATAGAGCGATAGCACAAGAGTTCAAAACACAGTTTTATGACCATTTTACAACAGTACATCCAATCAGCAACTTATCTACTATCTTCTTATTATTCAGCCAGTCTGTCTCTTATTTATTCTCTACGTAACTTCTATTCAACTATAAAGTCCTTGCAGTTTGCATATCTATTCATTATACACTACAGTACCACATGTTTTGCAGCTTTTATCAGTTGGCTAGCTTCTAGCTTACCTTCAATGATTTCATTAGTGACCGAAAACGTTTCTGTGACAGACTGAAAATCTATTAACAACACCAGCCGTTTCTTCAGGCCTAATGCTCAGAAAGTCGAGGGCATAATTATAATCCCAAATATCCTTGAATACGGCTCGATTCTTAGTGACATCAGCTGATCCACCGGTAGCTATTTTCGCTTACCTGGATACTTTATCACTATCACCTCCAATAATACATAGCTTCAGATCATCTTCGCTCAAAGTATTTTTGTCAATAGTTTAGTTTGTTAACAAAATATTTCAAAAAAAAAACACCGTAGGAAGCTCAGATTTGGTATTTCCGTTTCACTAACATCACCGTACCGGAAAATTTCGGTAAAAATCCGTCATTCCGATATGAAAACTTTAATAAATAGTCCTTTCACTTTTTTCGCGATTTTCTTGGAAAGCAGCTGTTGTCATGTTTTTTCTATAATCTGAGCAAATATATCTATCACTTTTATATGAGATTCTTTTCTGGGAAAATTTATTCTAAGTGAATACTATGAAAGCTGACACCTTGGCAAGTTGGTGCACATGTGGTGCCGCCATGTAGTCTGTAATGGAACTACACTCAGCTACTACCCGATTAAAGCAATAGCAACTAATTTACTATTACCACGTTGAAAAGTTAAAAAAAAAAAATGTAGTAATAATGCAGTAAATAACGCAAGTTTTATATCTTGAGCATGTTTAGCGGTCTTAAAGTGTATTTTAAATTTCCATAATCGTAACAAATACATAATAATTTGTGTGTTCCTCATAAAAATTCCCCCCCAAAAAAACACTTCCTTTAATATGAACTTTTACAACTTAATTTCCATGATTATGTTAACATTCGTGTGCACGTATAATAATAGTTTTAAATTGCATTGTAGAGCACACAACACACAAACATACATACATACACGCATATTTATATATAATCCATTAAAATAAATGGCTCTTAAATTGCAAGATAAGAAAGAAAATAAACAATAAAAAAGTGATTTTTTAATATGTAAAAAAAAAAAAAGCTAATGTGAAATACTCGATCTACTTTCTCTTCTCCAAACTACAATTCAATTAAAAAGTTTTTTCCTTAAAAGTGCAATGTTTAAAAATGTTTTTAACTAGGCTGGTCCAGAAATAAAGGTGGTAGATTTTTACTTATAAACAATGGACAATGGGCGCCTTCTGACTCAAAATTTTGTAGTGGCCGTTTAAATTTAAACCACAGTGTTGGCCCTGAAATGTGATTGGTGATGTTGTGCATTTGTGTGCTGGTAGCTTGTGGCGTGAGCGGTTTAGTAAAAGGGCTTGTAAGTATATATGCTTAAGAGAGAAGTATTAGAAATAAACAAGAGAGCACCATTTTTTTTTGAAATGAATGTATTCTCTAAGTGAATTTAAATGGTTTACAATATTTACAACTATATCTTAATAAATCAGATGTTTATCTAGAATAACGGCACATCTCTATAACTGGCACTGAGTGATTAAGAGAGCGATTCCTGAAGCAAGTGTTCTGGCTTTTAAAGCAGAATGCAGACTGTTCTGAAGGAATGCCTTCTCTTATAAAACAGTTGGCCAAATGGCATTGTAATAATTTAACGGATTCTTGTGCGTTTGTCACTAAGAATGTATCTTAGTGCGTTTTCACTGCACTAAGATACATTTAAAAAATTAACAAAATTCTATTTTTCAAACTATAAAATATTCTGAACTATTTTTCAGAAACTATTCTTTTCTTTCGTTTCTTTCTTGCACTACAGCCTCAAAATCAATATTTTTGGAAAGAAACATTTTCACTTCAAGTTTAAAGAAAGTCACTGTAATTTCAGAAATTGTGAACTTGTGGGCGGACTTCATTGTAGTCATCTGAGGTGAATAAGGCAACACCCTTCCCGTATATCTACTAAAAGCAACATCATTGCACACCATTGCCAACAGATATCCTTCACTCCGTGGCTCTACAATTTCATCCAACAGTTGTGCGGGTCCTGGAGTTTACACCCAAATCTGCCGAATTACTGAGCTTGTTGGCAGGGTAGCTATTAATTTTGATGTGATGATCTATCAAACGCTCTTGACTTAGAGGAGAAGAGACCGGAGAAAAAGTTTACCATATTCGTGGACTCCCAGGCGGCAATGCGGGCACTGATTTGGGGACCCTCACATTTGCCACCCTAATGTAGTCAAGACTATGAGCCTTGATCAAGAAAGCAAAATCCCAGGAGAGCAAGGTGTTTTCGAATGAATTCCTAGTCAGTAATGTCTACATGGTGGACGCGCTGGCCCGAGTAGCATCAACGAAAGCTCAGCCAGACGTGAGCCTGACTTTCCAGTCGGCGAAAAGAAACATCCACAATTACTTCAAAAATTAATGTGAAGATAAATACTCCCAGCAAGCAAGAAGAGTTACGCGTTGGAAAAAGCTCACTGAACATAGGCTTTCACTTGATTTGCCAAGGGATGTGTCTCTGGCTTGTTTCCGAGCTGCTACCGGGCATAATTATTTGAACAAACACCCTGCATCGTATAGGGGTGTCTGAAACATCAGGATGGCCTATGTGTGAGTGAGAACGGAAATGCGGGCGCGGGTCATCTGGTGAAATGACCCGCTTTAACTCAACGGACGATCTGAATAGTTATTCTAGATTGTCTAGACTGTATTGGGCTGCGCGAAGTCATATGGTTGCAAGGTTAGAGACTGGTGTTGGATTAACCGATTTTCTTCAAATTTGGAATTCTATTGATGCGTATAATGTAATTTAATATCATTCAGGTGATAAAACCTATACAAAGTACTGAAGTGGCACTTTAGAGAAAAGCATAACGCTACTGTTGCCTCTGAAGAAAATCTGTGGAGCCATTTTCAAACCCTGAAATTCTGCCATTTCAATTATTAATTTTCCTTTTTATTTAAATTGTATTCAATAAATAAAATTCATTTGCTACTCTTAAGTTAGTAATCTATTTTTATTTTAAAAGAGGCCATTCCTTAAAAGAGCGATACTACATTCTAGTAATTCCAAAAATTATCTAAATAGGTTATCTTAAAAGGCAATTGAGAATTTTTTTTTTTTTTTTTTCTTGGAATTACCTGGGAAGGAAATAACCTGGGAGGAAGAGAGTTTTAGGTTAACATAAAATACTATAAACCTTATATATATATATACTGGTCCACTATCCAGTCACCATCAAATGGCGCTTTCTTTTAAAAATCTTTCATCTTCCACCACTTCCTCACTTCTCTGTTTATTCATATTTTATTCATAACTTCATTTCATCTTTTCTGAAAGTAGTAGATTAGTTCTTTTATACAAAGCTAACCAGCAGTGAAGGACAAAAAAAAACTGTACTTTTGAATCTAGAAATATTGGTATTTAATTAGGTATTTAATTTTAATTACGTAACGAAAATATAGAACTTTTAATTATTATTAGTTTTAAAGAAAAACAATTTTGTCCATAATTTTAAAGTTTCCTTTAAAGATAGATTTCCTTCAAAGAAAGTTTCCTTGTTTATTCCATTATATAATTTTAGTTTTTACTTATTCTTAATAAGAGATGTAAATCATGTCAGATTTCCAAAATTGACCTTACACCGGAAATAAATGAGATTCTCCAAGTACACGAAACTAGTTTTTAGAATGCTGTGTGCGTTTGTAAACAAAATATTTCGCAAATAAAAAGTTGCAGGTATTTCCTTTAGAGGTACGCATAAGACACGGAAGATTTTGGGAAAACTCCATCAATCGGAAGTACCATTTTTCTGAATAGTTTTTTCTTCAGTTTTTTTTGTTATTTACTAAAAAAAAAAAGTAAAAAAGAATTTCAACAATTTTCATTAAACTTCGTATACTAGCTACACCACATAAATATCTATCTCACAAATGTACCTACTTATGTAAAACATTTTCCCAGTAGGGAATTGTATTTTTGACGGAAGCTGAGGAAGAAGAAATACAAAGAAGAAATGTATTTTAGAGTCAGATACTATAATGTAAGGTCATTGTTGCTCTAGAGACAAAAGCATAGGAATCCGTTAGGAAAATAACAATGCCACTTGGCCAACTGTTTTGTAAGAGAAGGCTTTCCTTCAAGGCAGTCTGCATTCTGCTGTCAAAGCCAGAACACTTGCTTCAGGAATCGTTCGCTAAAAATCAGTGCCACTTTAAGTTAAAACATAAGAGCTAGATAAATACTTAATTACATAAATATAAGTTTTTGTTGTAGACACCGAAGCAGAATACATCAGAACTGTGCCAGTTTAAGTTATAACATAAGAGTTTATTCCAATTAATTTCAGTATACTTATAAGCATATTATTGTGATATTTTAAAGTAACTTAATTTCATTTAGAGAATATATCTATTTTAAAAACAGTGTGATCTCTTGATTATTTCTGATACTTCACTTTCTTAAACATATATAGTTACAATCCCTTTTACAAAACCGCTCACGCCACAAGCTACCACAACACATCCACACCAATTACATTTCACGTTTATGCTTTCCACTAAAGTATCACTTTTACCACGCTTTTATAACACTCAAATAAACGCTTTTACCACGTACATAATATCAACAGAATTTAGAAGCATTGATAAAATTCTAAATTTGAAGAACATTAGTTAAACTTAAGTGTGATTTTTATGGAATTGGATTTTGACATTTGGGGGGGGGGAATTTCTCCAAAGTGGCTGCATTGATTTTCTTTAAAGATAGAATGCTCACTGCACAGATATACAGGGTTCCCCAAGGTATATGGATAACGACATTTTATCGGAATCTAAGATAACTAGAAAAAAAAACTAAAAAATACGTGTTCCTGCAGTTTTTTGTTACAAAACCAAATTTAATTTGCAAATTTGTTTTGGTGCTTCCAGAAGAGAGATACAAGCACCAACATCATTTTTTTCAAATGGGGAGGAGTGGTTTTTATTTAAGAAATAGATTCCTCTATTTTTTGTAAGAAAAATTTACTTGAACGGTTTTTTCTCTTTGAGCGATATTTTACAAGTCATGAATGAAAACATGATTCCTATAAGAAATTTCAAAATGATATAACGGTTTTTTGATTGAATAAGAAGAAAAGTACTATATTATAAATTTTACTCCTCATTAATTACAGATCTTGCTCGAACTTGCCTCCACCATTAGAAATGTATAGACATGCTCTTTCCTGCCAATTGTACCTTACGGCCAAATAAAATAGATTCGGCTTTAACCGGAGTTACAGGCATCTAATATTTTGTGCTTTAGTTCATCTATAGATGCAATCCCGGCTTGATTCTGATACATCTATGTTTAGAAATGCTTTTAGATAAGCAGAAATAAGAAAAGAAAGAAAAAAAGTAATAATCTTCTATCCTCAAAAGAAATAAACCGTTCAAGTAATATAAAACCACACCTCCCCATTTGAAAAAATGAATTTGGTGCCTCAAATTTGCAAATTAAATTTGGATTTCTTACAAAAAAAACTATGGGGACACGTATTACTTTCTCTTATTCCCTAGTAAGAGGAAGTATTGTAATCGAGTCAAATTTTCGATATCGAGTTTTCACCGGAAATATCCGTTTTGAGGTCCACTGAGTCCAAAAAAGTGGTTTTTAGCAAATGGTCTGTATGTGTGGGTGTGTATGTGAATAGCATAGCTCAAAATCGAAAAGCCGTAGAAAGTTGAAACATGATATTCCGTTTAGATATCACTATGGCATCTGACAGTGGGTTATCTGTCAAAATTCCTCAACCGAAAGTACCACTTTACTTGTTAGTTTTTTTACTTTTTTGCGATTTTCTCAAAAATGGCTCCAACGATTTTCTTTAAACTTGGCATAACAACTACACATACAAAGGGCTACAACTTTTATTTGAAACATTTCTCTGGAAAAATTCATTAAGGCAGTGGTGGGGGAAGGGTGGGGTTAGGTTTTCACTAAAGTGCGATTTCAGTTTATTAAACAATTCGTATCATCTAAATAATGTTAATTAGAATTAAATACGTTGTTGGAATTCCGAGTGTGATAATAAATCGGCTGACCGGAAATCTACGTTAAATTTACTCACTTTACTGAATAGTTTTCACTCTTTTCGCGATTTCTCAAAACAGGGCTCCAACGATGTTCTTTAAACCATATATCAAACTACTATGCAAAGCGTCTACAACTTTTATTTAAAATATTTTTATAGGAAAAATTATGTGTGGCACTTATGGGAGGGGGTGGGGTAGTTTTTCTTTAAAGTGCTTCATAGTTGATTATACAATTCTATCATACCAGCAGAATTAATTAGAAATCAAGAGATGGCAAAATCAGGCCGAGTTTCAAGGGGAATTAATTAAACCAGAAGTGCGCTTTCACCGAACAGTTTTTTTCAGTTTTCGTCGTATTTGAATTAATTTGGTACACAAACTATAATATTTGTCAATTATAATTTTGAGAACTGGAGTAAGAGAAAGTTGTGTGAGTTTTCATACCAGATTTTTTTTTAGTTTTTTTTTTCTAGCGAACTTAGTTTCCGATAAAATGTCGTTATCCATAAACCCTATCACATATATTTGAAATATCATTCCGAATTTATTTATTTTATTAGGAGTTTTGCAAGTCTGTCCGTTACGTTTAGAATTTAAACTGCACAAGCTTTGTTAGTTTTTTGACAGAAAGCGCTTCACATAAACCGGTCAATTATTCTAAATTGTAGTAATTAGAGTAAAAAGGAAGTTCTGTGAGTGTTTTAAATTAGATTTTATTTTATGTCATGCCTTTTTTATAATATTGATTGTTTAAATATCAAGGTGGGTAGAGGAGCAGTTCTAGAAAATTGAATGATTAGGTCAGAAGTTCAAGTCCAGACTTCTGGGCTTAGGCCAAAATATTCAGAGCGCCATTCTTTCCGTCTGTATGGCGCGCCATAGATTTACATCCATTCATTTGGGGACCTCTTCTACTTCTTACTTTTTTTTTTTTTTTGCCTTATGCCCTTCTATCGTATAACTTTCACTCAAGTCTCGTTTTATTTCCTTTTACAATTTTATCAATATAGTCTTTTTCATTCTCCCATTGATTGGATGTTTTTTTTTTAATCTCTTCCACTCACTTAACAAAAACAAAAAATGCTTTTGTTTTTGGGACACTTAAATATACATAATATGTGTATGAATGAACATAATGAATGAACTTTTCTATTTTAGGAACAAAATATAACTTATACTATATTGTTACTTTTCTTATTTTTCTGTTCAGGCTACCAGTGGCCAGTTCTTATCCATAAAAATTCTTTTAGAAGATTTTTTAGCCAAACAATTAGGTTTTTTTTATAATTAAAAGGTGGCAAAAGCAGTATATAATAACAAAAGTAATATTTTACAAAATGTTGTTCCCTAAATTAAACAGGCGCTCTTGGGTTTGCTCAAGTATCATTCAGTAAATTTACTATAACTACTGTAGTGTGCAGAATCCAAACTAATCAGGTTATATGCAGATTTATATAAGATCAATCTAGTTTATACCGGATTATGTCGAAGATATGGAGTTTGGGAGGATCTGGAACATATGCTTATGGATCTGCCCTCATATGAGATCTATAGAGAACAGTTTTGGTTAATTAAAAAAAGGAAAAAGAGAGAGACAAAATAGCTCTCAAGTTTAACTTAATTAGTAAATTAAATGTGACAAGAAAAAAGAGAGAGTATTGAATTTAAGAATGTGAGAAATAAACTAGATGATATGCTGGATCCGAATTATTAAAGATTCATAGGATCCGATGGGGGGAGAAGCAAACATTAAATGAATCAAAAGTTAGTTATTCCTCACCTAGGCCAGACAGTTCGATTCATATAAATACAGTGGCAGCAGACCGATTCTACGACAGTTTTACAGGTATACCGTCAGCAACCACCTATCTACTACCTTCTCAGCCAGTCCTGTCTCTTTATATTTTCACCTTCGATTGACTTGCCAGTTCGGTTGCCCTTAATTGTGAAAACCCAAGTTTGTTACTTCTGGTTTTTCTGGGTTCTGTTAATAAACTGGTCCTTTTGTCGACTTAGCGGCTCCAGTTCTCTCGGGCCTGCATAGGATATTGTGAAATCATGGTTGTTACTTCCGGGTTGGTTTCCTGCCACGCAGCTTCTGGGAGCCAATTTAATTATTATCTACAATCATCAGCTAAGCAGCAGTATGTGGATATCTACAGGCACATAAGATTTATTTCCTTATTCCTATTTCTTCTCTGCCCTTGTTCCCGTTAGGGGCTAAGGACACATGGGTCTTCTAGCACTGGTAACCAGGATTCTGCGTTTAAAGATAAGCGCCATTCGTTTGGATCATTGAAAGTGATAATAAATAATATTTACTACCCATTTTTTTAATTTAATTTATATATTCATTTTTTCCCATATAATTTTTAATATTTTAAATTCCCGTGTTTTGCTCACCAACAATTAAATTATATTATATATAGTCCACTCAATATTTTTCATTCAATCTATATTTTTGTTGTTTTATATTAAACAGAGCCCACCTGATGTATATCTCACCTCAATATATTTATTTATATTTTTCCTGTATTTATTGTACAGAGCCTACAAGAGGTTGAGATAATAGGGTGTAAAAAGAGCTCACTTATATTTTTTATTTCCTGTTATTTATTAAACAGGGTCATTGGGTAGTATAGGGTTTGATCCTCCACCACTGATGAATAACAATTATCACAAACTCTGAATTGTATATACTGAAAGATACAAGCTACAGATTTCACCCAGTCCAAAATCCCCATCAATTTTCTCTGAAAATATATATATTTCACACTGTTTCCATAAAAATCAGATATACCACTACAGTTTACTATGAGTATATATAATCAAATCAAACTTGACAAACTACAGCCACCTGTTACGAAATCGGGCTAGAAGTCGCTCTAAAATTAGAGGATACGTTATGATTGTACCCTGGCGTTGTAATTCGGCTTTCTGGGTGTCGTAAAATATTTTTGCAGACACTGAGAGTCTAAGAGCTAATATTTCTAATTTTGCTGCGTCGTCCCAGCCAGAAAGACTAGCAAAATGGCTAATTTGGTCAAGGAAATCGGACACTTTGGCTGAATTTTCGCCATCGAAAGTGGGTAAACTGTTTATCAATTGCAAATTTCTTAAGGGACTAGGTTGATTGTTAAATGGAGGATTTGCTAGTTGCTGCTGAGCAAGTAAATATTCTACAGCAGCGTCGATTTTCGTGTTTTGTCTGTTAATTTTATACATTTTGGAAATACAAAATTCACAAGGGATAGTGCAAATACAAAAATTTAAAAATGAAATTCAATAGAAAATTCAATTATGGGAAATATTAAGATATTTCCGCTGAGAAAATAATTAAAAACAATCAAATTATCTGATGGATAATTTGTTTAATTATGAAATTGAAAATTGTACGTACTTTTAATTTGTGGATTCTGGTTGAAAATATCCCAAACAGCTGGCGCCAATGTAATGTTTTGGTGTGATGATGTGTACTTGTGGTAAGTAGCACGAGCGGTTTCGTATTAGGGCTTGTAAGTATGTTTGAGGAAAATATAGTAGCATAAGAATAATTAAGAACACACTGGTAGATTAAATTAAATATATTCTCTAAGAGAAATTAAGTTACTTTGAATATCACAATAAAATATAATAATTTCTTATAACGTAATACTGGTATAGCTCTGATGTTTCCACCTTGATTTCTAGCACAAGTCTGTCTTTTGAAATTCTCTCTCTAGCGGGGGAATTTTCTTTTACAAAAGATTTACCCAAAGGGATTTTGTGCCTTTGTTTTTCAATTTGCAATGACCCCAATTTACAGTATCTGACTCTAAAATACACTCTTTTTGAAGGTAAATTCACAGTTTAATATATTAACAAAATTAGATTAAATTATTTTTAAAAACTATTATTTTTCGATTTCGTCCTTCCACTACAGAAGAAACAAAATGGAGAAATAGAAATAAATTGAAATAGATTTATATTTTAAAATATCAGTTTTTAAAGGAAATTTGTACGTTAGCTGGCAGAAGGGTAAAAACGTAGGTACAAGACACCGTTACAAAAGAGGTCGGCGAACATGGCCACTCTTTGTCTTTTAACCCCCTTCTAGAAATCAAATATAAAAGGCAGGTTTTAGCTATCAAGAGCAGCATTATTTGAGTGTATTATTTCAGCATTCGAGACAGAATATCTGTGTGCTAGTTAAGGTTACGTGAACATTTGAGTTTCAATCAATCTAGTTAATTATTTAATTGCAAGAATTTTTGTATAATTATAAGCTCAATTCATTATTCATAATTAACAAATAATTACAATTTTTTTTTGTAAAGTTAATAAATTAATATATAGTTAAATTATTTATTTAAAACAGTGGTTCTTATTCTCAATTTCTTAAACATATCTTTTTTTTAAAACTTACGCCCTTTCAATACCGCTAGTGCTACAACATACACACACACACACACACACACACACACAGTACTACAACACATCTAACCAAACACATTACAGTATTTATGTAGTTAATTGCTAGGCTGGCCAATAAATTAATTCATTGTTTAAAATTCCACAAAATTTAGAAGAAATCTACCCATTTGCACCACTCCGAAATGCTTTCTGCTTAACTTCGATTGGTTAAGAATTGTTGATTTAAACCAATTAACAACTTTTTTCTTTCTTTTTATTTTTTTTTTTTTTTTTTTAGTTAAGAAAAAAGGAACAACATCATTAGTGTTCTAAAAATTCTATGCAATTAAAGAAGCGGCCAACATGGTTGGATAAATTGGGCGGGATAAAATGAGGATATGGCGGCGGTGGTTGTGATATAAGTGTGACAAGAGCCTCTTAGCTACAACATCTCTACTTGTATCATCCTCCTCTCTTCACGCCCAACATTCCTTCACACATATCTCATTCACTCTCTACAGACATATTTATAGTTACCAACCACAACAAATGCGCATTAATAAAGTATATATATATATATATATATATAGATATTAAAAACCAAATTCTGACCCTACTTTAGTATTTTTAGATATACAAAAAAAAAAATTAAAAATATAAATATTTTTCATTTCTGTCAAAAACAGTTTTTAGTACGATATATTAATTTTTATTTTATTTAGTATATAGAAGTTTATAGGAGACATAGATGTCAGATTTAAAAGTTTTTGGCTTGAAATAGTTATAAATAAACAACTCTGAATTATTCTGTTTTGTAGAAAAACTTACGTGATATATAGGATCTGGCTGCCTATATTGCGGCCACTCCCCCAACCCCTCCCACATTCCATAGAGGAGCACATACATATATATATAGTAGTAGCCGGCCATAACTTTTACTAACTCTGTCTCACTATCGTCTACCAACAAATCTTGCTTACAGTTTTTATCTGTTGAAGTTAATATTATTACTTTTTAGAAGTTACTTTTAACATTTTTTTTGGCTTTACCATATTTTGTTTTTCTTTTTTAACAAAAATTAAATTAAATTAAATTAGACTCACAGAGTTATTGTTTTTTTTGTTTTTGTTTTTTTGATGTAACAATCGAATTAAAAAAAAAATCTGATACAGAACAGTAACACGACTTTGTGTAACTCCAAATTTACATAGTTAGTTATATGTTGAATATGTGGAAGGATCCTCAATACTGGATAACATCTGGTATTTTATCCGTCATAGCATGCATATTTATATTGTTCCTGAACGATTTCGGATTTTCATCAATCAACAAAGCAAATTCACCAAGTTCGTGTAGAGAATTCACTTCAACTTAATGTTTCTGTTACACTCACACTTGTTGGTTAACCCATCAGTATAATTTTGTAAACAAAATAAAAATAAAATAAATTATAATGAGATGTTTATACGGTGAAATGGGTTTGGTGTGTTGTGTTGTTGTATGTTTGTAGTGTAGTGGTAGTGTGTAGCACGAGCGGTTTTGTATAAGGGGGCTTTAAGTATATGTGTTTAAGATAGAAGTATTAGTAATACAAGAGAGCACCACTGTTTTTAAAATAACTATATTATTCACTAAGCAAATTTAAGTAGTTTACAATATGAGAACTATATCTTAATACATCAGATGTTTACATCTAGAATAAAGGCAAAACTCTATCACTGCTTTGAAAGCAGAATGCAGACTGTCTTGAAGGAATGCCCTCTCTAACAAAACAGTTGGCCAAGTGGTATTGTATTAATTTAACGGATTTTTGTGCCTTTGTTTCCCTAATAGCAATGACCACCAAATTACAGTACCTGACTCTTTTCACTGCACTAAGATACATTTAAAATATTAACAAAATTCTATTTTTGATATTATAAAATATTCTAAACTATTTTTCAAAACTATTATTTTCTATTATTTCTTTCTTCCACTACAACGGCAATGGCCAAAGAAGTTTCTAAAGAAAAAGAATTCTTTGTGGCTCAACGTTTCGGGTACCATTGGCGCCCTTCTTCGGGAGCTCTGTAAAAGTTCCTGGTATTTGAATACCATTTTAAAATAAAGTATATTTTAAGTCTTTAGTTATCACAATTTCTCTCCCTAATTTATGTGTATCATAAAAAATAATTATAACCGTTTCATACAACTTCTCATCATCAATATGTACATACATATTATATATTAAACAGAATATTCTTTGTTTTTTTCTTTTTTCCAGTGAAACAAACGATGTAAATACTGGCTTATTGATGGAAGTATGGAACAAAGGAATGCTGTGGGATCGAGCGCTCGGTTATCATTGGTTACCATTGCCAGCTGTCCATTATAGCAATGAGGTAATGATCAATAATTTTTAAATCTTATTTTTATTAAAAAAAAAACTTCTCTTTATTATAAAAACATATTTACATTTGTAGGCCTAATTATAATCAAATTATTTCAGAAATTTCAATTTAACATTTTTCGGCAGGAACCGTTTCTCATAATTTCAATTTTGACTATATTATCAACATAACAGGGAATGGATTAGCTCAGTGGTAGCGCGCTGGGCTCTCACGCGGGTGGTCCCAGGTTCGAGTCCAGTGTTATCCTTAGATTTTTTTTTCTTTCTTAGGAATCTACTACCACAAAACTACTACCATAACTTACTGAAATTATTAAAACATTGTTAAAATCCCAATTATGACAAAAAATGCCCCTATAATTAAATAAATCAAATAAAGTTTTTAAATTGCAATAAGAGATGGTCGTGTGTGTGTGTGTGTGAATGTTTCCGGAGATTTTTAATAAAAAAAAAAAAACTAACCAATAAAATTGTATTAAACGAAATTGTAGAGCCGTCGAATCCATTTAAAATTAAAAATAAAAAAAATGACTTTTTTTTTTACAGTATGATACTTTTGAATACAAGAATTATTATTTTAACTCCAACTGTTAGAAATAGATTGGTAGTGGTAGTGGAAGGTTGTAAAAAGGATGGCATGGTGAGAGTGGGAGACTGGGAAACATAGAGTTGCCGTTTTACTGGTGACGACCAGTGGCGGGGTGGTAAAGTTACTGATGAAGTGTATATTGATAATGAACCACCTGTTGATGATTCTATCAATCCATGACGCAGATCTTTTCAAATCTCCCATTCCAAATTTTTGAGACGATTCCTTTCTCCTTCTTGCCAATTTCTCGCGCTCCTCGACAACGATCCTTTTTTTTCTTTCAACATTTCACTATACTTTCCAATTTTAAGTATTTCCTTTTGAGCAATGTAACAGCTCCTATAGTTTTTAATTAGTGAGAATTACAAGTCCTCATATATGCTCATGCGTGGACAAGTGGAGAGTGCAATCGCCTTTAATGCGAGAATTTAGAGTTCAATTCTTGTGCGGACATTGCTAGGCAAAGATCCAGTATCATCAAAAAAAGTGGGAGGCTAGAGTTAATAGCAGATCTACGTAGCGAAAGCCACAACTAAACGGCAGTTGGTGATGCGGTGACCCCCCCCCCCAGTACAAATCGCCACCTGGCATGCCATGGCCCTTCATGGGCTGTTGAAGCAAGACATAACTAACACCTTTGAGAATAATAGGTGTTATTCTCCTGTTGCTCAAAAACAGTGTAGCGTACAGAGGTTTTAGGCGTTTTGCGGAAGAAGCATTTAAAAGGAGAATGGAATATTGGTCAATAGGGACGGATTGGGTAGGTAGTTTACAAGTTGGAGTGGAAGTAATTTATTGCGTGAATGTTGCATGAATGCGGGTTTTAGGCTAGCGGTGTAGTTAGACCCTTAGTTTTAGGCTAGTTTGTAAGATTAGATGTAGGGTTTCTCATACCCCCCCAGGAATATTGAGTACTGAGGGGCGGGCGTAAGTGTGTGAATGGTTGAATGGACGAGCTTAGAGTGGAAAGGTGTAAATAAATTTTAACTGTATTGGATGAGTGAAAGATAGATTGGGTAGGGTTAGGTTAGGTTCTTTGTCCCCCCCCCAGGAATATCGAGCGCTGGGGGGACCTATAGGTTAGGATTAGCTTGGTTAAGTTCATTTCCTTTGCTTCAGGGTGTCACGCTCTGCGTTAGGGGAATCATATAGGTTAGGGGCTTCTTTACGGGCGGGTATGCGCGAGAGCCCAGGGACCGCCTACCCAGTGTGCCTTACAAAAAAAATAACTAACGACAAAGAATGTTTGAGACTGGTTCTCCAGTTAATATTCCAGAGCTCCTACCGCCTTGCTACGTAAAACTGTATAATGGATGTGAGAAGGCGAGAGAGTTAGAGAGAATAGGTTTTAGAGAAATAAACTAGAATATAAGCTGAACACTGTTTAATGAAAGAACACAAACTGCAAGGACTTTACTTTAGAAGTTAGGTAGCGAGTTATATATATATATGTATACAGAGAGAGAGAGAGAGTGGCTGGGTGATAAGAAAAGGTTGCTGACTGGTTGTAAACTCGTAGTAAACTGTTGCAAAAACTGTTTTTCTTGTAGGGCTAGCTAGTATGTATATTAAGTCTCCCACCCTAGTCTGGCCTAGGTAGCGAGAAACTAGATTGCCATGTTTGTATTTCTCTCCGCTCTTCGGATCCTATTATAAACTGGCTTATTCCAAAAAAACTGGCTTATTTAATATATCTATATAAATGGTAAAAAAAAATTAGATTAATATCTTAAATGTTATTATTTATTTAAAATTGTCCCTTCTCGGTTAAGCAATATTTCATTTGTATTTGAAAAATATCGCAATTATTTCTTGGAATATTATGTCGCAAAACAAAATATGTATTGGTTTCTGAAAATGTAATTAAATAAATATTCAGACACTAGCCCTTGCAAACACTGATCATAGTGTGAGTTTTACTGCGGATTGATTAATTCAATTAATTAGCTCACCAATTTTCGCAGTGAGCCTCCACTATGATTTTAAGATTGCAATTCAGGTTTTAGTGGCTAAAGAAAGAGAGAGACCAATCTTTTAAAATTTGCGACAAATTAAACCCATTCCTTTGGGCTGTCATTAAACAGGCTAGTAGGTTTTCTCCCAAAACTTTTAGCTACCTGTTAAATGAATTTCTTTAAATAATTTTTGTACGAGGGAATCTTCATTTTTAGAATGATTCCCCAAATAAAATCATTGTGAATAAATTAAATAATCGTTTGGACTAAGATACTTAGAATCTATGTGTATTCTACGAAATTAGAAATTTAGGGACATTTGATATGCTGTGATTATTTTTAAGAAAACTAGGGAGCATTTCTCTCAATACCCACAAATAACAAATTGGGCTTAAACATTGAATTTTGACAAATATTTTTTGTTTTGTTTTTGTTAATGTTATATGAACGGAGAGGAAATCTGCGATTTGCTATTTAGAGGGCAATCTAAAGTCAGAGCTCGCTCAGCAAATAAATTTCCAAAGAAATAAATATCCAAACAGAAGTAATACATCTGATTTAAATCTAGTTTAGTTGAATGCTTTAATCTAGTTTTTTTTGTCTAAATTTTGTATTGTTTTCTGAATTTCTTGTAATCCTAACTTGGAGAGAGCTTCTTGATGGTGTGGTGACCGTGAGATATCGGATGGAAGGTAGCGAAGAAACGAGACATAAAGTGAAATTTCATTGATTCCAAGAAATAATTAGATATGAAGACAGAAAACAAAACATAGAGATCTATCAAGAATCTGTGTACAAATTGGAATTGAAGATATCACTTGATATCAAAAGCCAATCCTGACTCCATGTGGTTGTTGGACCAGGTGTCTTGTCCGCTTCTTTCTTAACCCCAAGCTAATTTTCCCTGTTGTACCTAAACTACGCACAGGTGGAGGGTTCATTTCGTTCATTCCGTCATCAGCAGCATGTTGACGTAACACCCATTTCCTGGGAGGAAGTAAAAAATCCATCAATTTTCCACCCGAACTACTTCTCTGCGGGTCTTTTGATCTTCGATCGCGGTTTAGGGTTATAATCATAATTCCTTAGATCCTTCTTCCTATCCTTTCTATTCTATATATAGAGGGGATGACCGGTAGTGCACCGGCAATTGAGGCAGAGCTGATGTAGAAGTGCATTCGGGGAGCCCAATGGGGAAGTGTTTTGATGTTACTGTTACTAGCCAGACTCAGGCGGAGGAAGTGTAGAGTATGATCGGTTTAATGACGGCTTTGTAATAATATAATAAATATAATAATAATAATAATAAATTAATATAATAAATTAATTTTAATAATCATAATATTAAAAATAATAATAAAAATAATAATAATAATAATAATAATAATAATAATCATAATAATATAACTTTATTTGCTTTCAGGACTTATGTCCTATTCATACAGAGTTGGGCACAATGTTAATAATAATTACCTTTAAAAATGAAAAATAAATTATCCAGATTGATATAAAAAATAATGATAACAATAAAAAATACAACAGAAATGATTTTATATTGAAACTACATAAATATTCTTACATAGAATAAATAAAAATAAAATATTAGGAAATAAATAAATATACTGTGGATTAAACTAAAAAAAAAAGTTGAAAAATTAAGACAATTTAGAAATTAATACCATAAACTATTCATAATAAAAACTTATGCCTTAGCTCAAAACACTCCAATAAAAATGAAAAGGTCATTTTCGAAATGTGTTTATGATTTTGTGAAATATTGTAATTTAAGTGAAATGATAGCTTGTCAATATATTTTTGACGTATTGCGTTGTATATAGGGCAAGAAGTAAAAACATGATTAATATCTTCTATAGTATTAATTTTGTTACAGAGATAATAGTTATTATTTTGATTTAATTTAAATATCACATTTCCGAAGGTTAAGGACCCAACAGTATTTCCCCAAGATACGAAGTTGCGCAAAAAGTCTGATATAAGTTATAGACATTTTTTTTAACAGATATTTGTGTGGAACTGAAATATTATCAATGCAAGCAAATAATGCCTACTATAAGTTGAAGAGGCTAATCTTTGTACGACTTTGTACAGAAAGAGGTTTGTTTTGCTTAGTCATTTTTTGAATCGCGTGACAGTGACGAGAAGAGTAGTGTTATAGTCATTTTTTTTAGCATTCGTGAAGTTCAATTGGTTGTCCAGAGGTAATTCACATTGTCAGACCATGGGATCAAAGTATTGTTGTATTTAATTTGTTTTGTTGATTGTAGGTGTAATGTTATTTGGTGTGATGTTTGTAGTGTAGTGGTACCTTGTGGCGTGAGCGGTTTTGTAAAGGGGCTTGTGTTTGTAAGTTTGTAAGTAAGAGAAGTAATAAGAACAATTAAGTAAACACTGGTAGATTAAATTAAATATATTCTTTAAAGATATTTAAATGCTATTCAATAACACAGCAATATGCTTATTAATTTACTGAAATTAGTTGGAATAAACTCTTATGTTTTAACTTAAACTGCCACTGATTCTAAGAGAGCGAAAAACAAGTGTTTTGCTTGAATGTCTGTTTCAGGCTGTTCTGGTTTGAAGGCAGCACGCAGACAGTTCGAAAGAATACCTTCTCTTACAAAACAGTTGGCCAAGTGGCATTGTATTAATTTAACGGATTCTTGTGCCTTTGTCACTTTAATAACAATGACCTTAAATTATAGTACCTGACTTTTTTCACTGCACTAAGATACATTTAAAATATTAACAAAATTCTATTTTTCAAACTATAAAATATTCTAAACTATTTTTCAAAACTATTATTTTCTTTCATTTCTTTCTTCCACTACATAGGTCAACGTTTAGTAGACATTATGACGTTAGTTTTGTAATGATTTATTTTTATTTTCCATTTAGTACAGTATTTTGTCAGTTTGTCCATTGCAATTTGCAAGTCTGTTAGTAAAGTGTCAATTCTTCATGATGATATGTAGGAAGCAACATCATCAGTGAAGGGCTAAGTAAATGTGAGGAGTTTTGGGATTAATGTAAGTGATGAATAGGGCAGTACCCAAGATAGAACCTTGTGGAATGCCTGCTGCTATTTGGTAGGAGTTAGTAGAGGCCGTGTTTAGTTGGATGTAAGATTTTCTGTTATATTAATTTTTATAAAAATGCGTTGAACGAAATGTAATAATAAAAATAATTTATTAATCTAAAATGCAATTAATTCCATTCTGTTGATTCTAATTAAACTGTATATGATTTTTTTATATTTATTTAAGGGGATATGCACTGCGAACTTAGTGAAACATCAATTGTGTTCACCGGAACCTTCTCAGTGCACTGCCGGCCTCCGGACAGTGTTCTCTAGCTACAGACAACATTGCCCATCACCGGACAGTGAGCTGTAGAGGCTCCTAGGAAAAGAAAATCTAAGGGCGGCATGCTGGGCTACCACTGCGCTCATAGTTGCATAATTGTTTTAATTATCCTACATCCATAAATCCTTAATATATTAGGTGTAAAAAAAAAAATGCCTGTTTATTTAATTAAAGTTCCATAGGTCCATAGAATGTTCAATCCTGGTTCATCCCGCCATAATTCATCATTTACATTAAATCTCTTCCCCAAACTTCTCATATCAACGTATAATATGTTACGGTGTTAATGATTTTAAAACTCATGCACTCTGATGTTTGCAAGCACGACATCATAATGACATGCTGAATGATGACAAAGAATAACACAATGGTTCTTCATCACACACTGGAGAAGGCTAATTTAGAAAAAAATGCTGTATTCTAGCACGTCCATTTCATCTTTATCCGGTGAAAACCTAGACTAGATATCTTGACTTAAGTATAGCACAGTGTAGTCTCAACTCACTATTTTGGTGCTCTTACCGCCTTACTGAATTACTTCTACGATCATTTCTTGTTCCTACTTCTAGAACTAGAAGATGAAGCTATTTTTAAACTTAATTTGAAATTATTAAATACAAAAATATGGGCAAAATATTTCCAATATCTTTTTATTTTGACAATTAATCAAGCCATCGATATGAAACAGTCCTTATTTATTGCTTTCGAAATTGTTTTTACTTTCTCTTACTCCTAGTAAGAGGAAGTATTGTAATCGTGTCAAATTTTCGATATCGAGTTTTCACCGGAAATATCCGTTTTGAGGTCCCTTGAGTCAAAAAAAGTGGTTTTTAGCAAATGGTCTGTATGTGTGTGTGTATCTGTGTGTCTGTATATGTATGTGAACAGCATAGCTCAAAAACGAATAACCGTAGGAAGTTGAAACTTGATATTCCGTCTAGGTATCACCATGGCATCTGACAGTGGGTCACCTGTCAAAATTCCTCACCCGGAAGTACCACTTTACTTAGTGGTTTTTTTACGTTTTTGCAATTTTCTCAAAAATGCTTCCAACGATTTTCTTCAAATTTGCTATATCAACTACACATACAAAGAGCTATAACTTTTATTTGAAATATTTCTCTGGGAAAATTCGTTTAAGGGCA
>JAAEAF010014713.1:0-33184 GCA_011037195.1 Triatoma infestans | reverse complement strand
CAGTTACTATGTTTTCAATAACAATTACATATCTGTATAATAAGTCTATTTTATAATTTCATTCATTATGTTATCTTATTAACTGATATAACTTACCTTATAATTCATTCATTATGTTATCTTATTACTGATTTAAATTACTTCCTATGTTATTATTTTCAATGGATATCTGTATAATAAGTCTATTTTATAATTTCATTCATTATGTTATTAACTGATATAATTTACTCCCTATGTTAATATTATCAATTTAATACGTTTACTTTATAATTACAACTGATATAAGTCATTTTTTTTTATGTTATTAATTTCATTAACAATTATGTATTAATTCTTTGACTCTTATAATTCATTTCATATGTATAATTCATTTGCTATAATATTTACATGTAATATTTTATGGTGACTCGATCAACCGATAATTGTATTTTTAACGAAACAACTAAGTTGTTAACCTTATAATACCTTTAATCCTATATAATTAGTATTACTATCAATTTCTCATGGTTAAACTCATTGTTAAAAATTACACATTGTCAAATTCTCAAAAGTTACAAAATTGCAATCTAAAGTCATTGTTAAAAATTACAAAATTGCAATCGTATCAAACCATGAATTTTATAAACTATGTATACAAATTAACAAGGTATAAATAATTCAACTAAAATGCACACTAACTAAATTAAATTAAAAAAATATATATCTATATATATATATATATATATATACGGCACGCTCGTACAACGGCGAACATGCAAATTCAGCACCCGCCCCCGCAACAATTTTTTCATGCTGAAAAAATTTTCACCGGGGAGGGGATGATGTAATGACATGGCAAAGTCATTGACATCGGCAAAGTACGCCAAAGAAATAATCAACAAAGGGTGAAAACAGTAACACTGTTGGCCGCCTTCCCACGCCACTCCACATCTGGAATCCAGTCAAAAGTTCCACGACCCTTACCAGAAGCTTCCCATCTTAATTGCCATTTTCTCAACATTGGAGAGTATAGTGTTCTTTTACTCCCGCTACCTCTCAACACATTGCCACCGACGACCACTTCACCTGGACACTCTGAAAGAGGAATTGTTACTCAATGTTTAGTTTCTCCTATGAATACGAGTGCTGGTGAGGATAATATGAATTGTAGTCTTGGAAATAGCGCCCTCACCAATCTTCGCCCACAAGGGATTTTAAATTTGAGCTATCTGCACTTTTTTTTTTTTTTTTGAGAAATTTTGTTTATTCAATCGCTCTCGCATACTCACACAAATACAAACACATTCGCCACAAACATTGGTTTCATATTCAGGATACATCCAAACGCACTCGCATACTCACACAAATAAGAAAACATTCGCCACAAACATTGGTTTCGTATTCAAGGTACATCCAAACGCAACCGCATACTCACACAAATACAAACACATTTGCCAAAAACATTGGTTTGTATTCAGCAGACAACCAAACGCACTCGCATACTCACACAAATATAAACACATTCGCCACAAACATTGGTTTCATATTCAGGATACATCCAAACGCACTCGCATACTCAAACAAATACAAACACATTTGCCACAAAAATGTTTCATATTCAGGACATCAGAAACAGGCGTTTTCCGTGAAAATTCTATTTTGAAAATTTGGCATATTGTAAAATTTTCTTTAAGGAGGAGAGTGTTCATAATTCTGTATAAATATCAAGTTATATGAAATTATCAAAACAAGTTGTACATTAAATTTGTTAAATTACAGATTTTCAGTTATATACTGAGACCACCTTCTTCGTCTTCTTAGTTAACATTTTGTTGAAATATTGTAAGGTGTAAAAAAAGATACAAATCTACTTTGCAATGCGTACTGCTGCTATAACTAGGAAGGGAATCACTAATTTTTATACTGTAAATTGAGCCAACATGGGCAGACATATTGCAGATATCTCAGCCTTATTAAGGCGGCAGAATACTCCCTTAGGGTTTCATCTTCCCTCCGCCATAGCGCTCTCCATAGTTTGGTTGTTAAGAAAAGAAAGGAATAGAAGAAAAAGAAACACAAAAAGCGAAAAAGGATAACACAGAGAAGAAAGAAGGAGTGTGAAAAGCGAGAAGAAGAGAATTTTCTTCTCGTATTGGCCTCCTTGAACAAATCGTCTACCTTGTTATCTCCAACGGGGGTAACGCCGCTTTCCCAACCAGATATTGTTAGTTTTCTTCTCCAGCTGACCTTGTTTAGCGCACACTTTTTCATCTCATTTTTCTTAAATATTAACTTTACATTTTCCCACAGCTCTAACAATTATCAGGACACTTTCATCTATATTGTAGATTCTCTTACAGATGTTAGTGGTAATATTGCGATCGTGATTTTACTAATTAATGGACTATGTGTTTGCGCGTATATATAAATATATATATATGTATGTAAATATTTGTGTGTATATGTGTAAGAATGTACGTAAACTCAGAACGCAAAAAACAAAATCGCAGTCACGTTTGGCATAAAGCCAAATCTTTCAGTCACCAGTTGTGAACTTACTGAATATTGTCCAAAATGTATCAAACGATTCTTCCTGGTAAAATATATTGTTAGATGTTGCTAGGTAAGCGTTACCATCAGCTTTCCATCCGGAATGATATGCGCTGCACCTATATATAAAATTTAGTGAAACTTTTAACTTTGAATAAATGTTAACAATTTCAACTTTAAGAAAAGGTTGTATGAATGCACAGACAATGTTTGTGTTTTGTTTTTTCAATTAAACAATTCTGAAACTCAATGAACAGCTTGTTTTTTTATGCAAATATTCAGTATACGGATACAATTTGGCACAATTTGTAAAACTAGGGGCGTCGGGTTGACTCTGCGTAAATGGTTTGTTTCAAACAACATATTGCTGCAGTGAGCTTCTTCATGTAGTTGTTGCTTTGAATTACAGCCAACACTCAGTTATGATCAACAAAAAAGTAATTGAGTTAGATTAGTAGAACAATATACTTCAGTATTATCATTTAATATTATTATAAAGAAACTAGGAGGCTAAAAAAAGGAGAAAAATTTAGTGGTTTGTATGTAACAATACTTTAGACGGTAGCAAAGCGAGCAAGACTTGTCTGTTGTTAGGAGGTCATCACGATCTAGCGTGAGCAAAATCATTTATCATAAAACCAGGAGCAAGTTAGTACTGACACCAGTGCTGAAGGATCAACAACCCTTTACTTCCATTTACTTCGCTCATCTGATACCTTAGCATACTACTTTACTGGCGTCACTCAGAAGAATAATCTTAATTCTCATTCTCGGAAAATATGTTATTACTAGTTTAAATGTCTTGATTTTCAATGTTTCTTTTTCTTTTTACTTTTTCTTCCTACTAAGGTAAGAGTGTCACAGGTTCAAGTACTACTACAGAGTATTGTGGTAAATCGTATGAAATGATAACTTTAGCCATTTAAAGTCATTGCAATGATCATATATATGATCTAGTCACCACCATAAATACAATTTCTTTAATTTAAGGCGCGTCAACATCTATGGTCATTGGCGCCTGGAGTTTCCGGACAGTGTTCACTCGTTACAGACAACACTGTCCATCGAATGGTAAAGGCTGTTCAGGTTCCTAGGAAGAGACAATGTAAGAGCGTGCTGCTGGACTGGAACCCGGGGTCTCAGCGTTGCATGGCCAGCGTGCTACCACTGAGCTAATCCCTTCCCTATTATTTTATTAATTTTATTTGATTTAAATTTTATCATACATGTATATATATATAAGTGAGATGACGAAAAACTAATTTGTCAAAAAGGGTTTGTTCATTCTTCGAACCAAAATGCGAAATAATAAAAAATAATTACATGGGTTGTGTCCATTTGGCTCTTCATTCAACGTTATAAACGTGTTTTAGAAACTTCATTTTTTTTTTTTTTTGAGGAAAATCAATTTTAATTTATATAATACATAAGGTAGATTAGTAGTGGGAGTGAGGTTGGCAGCACTAGTATATGGCTGGAATGAACAATGATTAGGTTTGCATGTCGGCCGGCAGGGAGCAGGCCGGTCGCTCCATTAGTGTATTAAGAGTGCGCCCTCTTTTCTCTATACACTAACATCACTTACCTCCACACTCATAAACATTACAAAAACACTCACACACACACACACACACACACACACACAATGATCTCTATATTCATATAATCCTCCAATTTTTTTTTTGTATATATATATATATTCCACCCTCCCTTGCTTCAACTATATTTGTCCAGATAAGTCATTTTATTAATTCCTTCAGTAATATAAATGTATAATTACTTATGAAACTCATTTTCCAAAATATATAAATATTTAGTTATATTTATATAATGAAATACTTACTTACTCGCATACTTTTTCAATTTGCTAAATTTTTTTATCTGATATTTGAGTTTGAATGTTTGGAATTTCAACTTCGTTTTAAACAAACTCATAGCATCTATTCTGATACATTAACACAAAACAAACAATGTGAAACTGTATTATTTAGTGTTGCTTTCTCGTATCAATGTTAGAGAAAGTTTGCCAACGAGTCAAATTTCGAAACTCAATTTTCCCCAGAAATATTTGCTCTGAGAACTCCGAAAAAGTGATGTTTGGAGACTGTCTTTATGGAGTCTAACTCTAACACAAAAATTTGCAGATCAAGTTTGGTGGGTTAAACTCATCTCATAGGGGGCAGGTAAAAAAGATTAAATTCGGGTAATAAAAGTAAAAGGTAGTGTTGTTTGAAAGGGTTTGCTAGTAGCTGTAATAGCAGGCAACTGTTCTGAAGAGTTGCCCCCTATCGCATGGCTTAAGGGACATTTTGTAATTTCTAAATCACAAGAAGGAAACTATAAGATAAGATTTTCCACTATCTTATTTCCTAACGGATCAAAATTATTATGAAAATTAGTATGTTGTGAAATCACAGAAAAAAGTTCAAACACTCATTTGGATTTCAGACTCATCTTGCTGGTTGTGTGGATAGTAACCAATGAACACCAAAAACATTGAAGTGGAATACATGTTATATAAGAAGTATCCACAATAAAATGAGGTTGGCAGCCTAAAGAGCCTTGTCAAAATAAACTAAATACATTTTATATAAGAAATCTCCACATCAAAATAAATTTGGCGGCCTAAAAGGCCTTGTCAAAAAAACTAAACCTATCGTGTACTAACCAATAAAGGAGTAACTACTAATAACTGCTTATAAAAATACTTCTGGGCATCCACAAAATCCTTAAACAACTCTTCATTTGTCGAAAACCTACTCCTCTAAAGTACTCTACCAAGTAAGTTTCAAACTTAGTAGTACACATGCGGCCAATTCGTCTCCTCATGTCTATTTTTATTTTCGACAAAGTGGGATTCTATACTTTGGATATGAACCATTTTATCTCGCGGGTTCACAAAATTTAAGGAATGCTTTACCTTAAAGTGGAGAACCCTAACGAATCTAAACTTTGGTAGCCTCTCCAGCTATCTGTGATCACGGTAGTTCCCCGTTTAATGTTTTCGGCCAATACCCGTCGTAAAGTTGTGACATCTCTTTTATCCAGTACAGATAAAAACACCTTTTGGTTGACCTATGTACACCACCAACACCCAACGGGTCTTTGTTACTCTACCTGTGTTAAACTTTCTGCGCCCAAATGCGCTTTCAACCACCTCTAATATTGCGTTTGTCCTCCCAATCAGCCAATTTAAAATTAAATTCTGAAAAATATCTAGAATGTTTGTTACGGTATTATGACATAATCCCGTTTCCCTAACGAGAGTGTATCGGGGACACTTGAGTATCCAGTCCACTAACACAAGCACTATCTTGTCCAATGGCACATTTACTAAATTGAACAGTGTTCGTTCTCAAAAAAAAATTTTCGCAATTTCGTTCGGACAGCGCCAGCTGGTTCTTTACCAACGCGTGGGAAACAAAAAGAAACAAAATGCAAAATAAGTAAATTAAAAATCGGTCAAAGTGTGCATTGCATGATTACAGAAAGATAACTTTGCCGTATTATGCATTAGGTCAAACGTTTGGTCAGTTAATTGAAAAAATAAAAATAAACATATTGCTTTTATTAATTTGAATATATTAATTCATATAATTACGTACTGTAGCACATAGTAAGTGCTGGGATAGGAATGATCAAGAAATTTTAAAATGTCCCTTAAATCATGTCATGGGGGGCCTGGTAAAATAGGAATTTACTACTTGGTTAGACAATAGCTGGTGGCAATCCCAAGGGTTAGAGAGTGTATACCTGGTGAACATGTCACCTGCCCACCATGAGATGAATTTAACCCAACTTGGCACATCATTTAGGTATCACCAGTGGGTCCAAAATCGGGAAGTAAAATCAAAATCCCTCAACAGGAACTACCACTATATTCAGTCAGTCTTTCAGGATTTTGTGATTTTTTTCGTAAACAGCACCAAAGATTTCCTGTAAACTTTCTATATCTATAACATGTCAATCACTTTTATTTAAAATATTATTCTGGGAAAATTAACTTCAAAGGGGTTGTGGGGGAGGTGTGAGGACGATGATAATGAGCCAGCCTGCACAGAGGTGTGAGGACGATGATAATGAGCCAGCCTGCACAGAGGTGTGAGGAGGATGATAATGAGCCAGCCTGCACAGAGGTGTGAGGACGATGATAATGAGCCAGCCTGCACAGAGGTGTGAGGACGATGATAATGAGCCAGCCTGCACAGAGGTGTGAGGAGGATGATAATGAGCCAGCCTGCACAGAGGTGTGAGGACGATGATAATGAGCCAGCCTGCATACTTTTCGAAATTGAGCTTTCACCGGAAATAAATGTTTTTAGATCCCCTGCGTGTGAAACAAATGTTTTTAGCAAATGTATCTTATATATATATATATATATGTATAAGGGGTGTGTGGGTGTGTGTGTATGTTGACAGTATGCCTCAAATAAAATATCGAGGGAAGCTAAAACTTGATATTCCGTTTAAGTACTACTACCATGCGATTTGAAACAGAGAGGATGATTTCAAGCAAAATCCATCAATCCGGAGTGCAACTCAACTGAATGTTTTTCAGTTTTTAGCGATTTTCTTTAAACTTGGTATATTACGTACACATATCTAAATAAAGACCTGTCACTTATTTAAAACATTTTTGCTGGAAAATCTATTTGTTGGGATTCTGGAGGAAAGGTTCCGTTCAGCTGCTCTATTAAGTACCACTTCAATATAATATATAATCTACTACCTATAACATATATTAGAAGCGTTGCTAGAACATCAAATTTGACAAAATGCGTTAACCGAAATGGGACTTTACAGAGTAGGTCTTGGATTTTATTTTATATTTACTGGAAAACGTCTTTAAAGATTTCCTTTAAACTTGTTACCCCTATCACTGCACAGATATAAACCTCCATCACTTTTATTTGATACATGTTTCCTAAAAAAATTATTTGATTAGTTGTAGTATTTTTTTTTGTATTTTATATTTTTTGTATTTAAATATTTAAGTATTTTGATTTGTATTGTGATTATTTTGATGAATGAATGTGAAGATAGGGCCATTCTTGAGTCTGTGACAGATGCAAGAAATCTAATTTTCTTCAGGAGAACACATCCCAAGTGAAATATTCCGCCTATTGTTGTTTTGTTCAAGTTTGAATTTTATGAATGGTATTTCAGTTTTCGGTGTTTATCTTCAAACTTGAACTGAAGGTTTAGTTGGTTTCAGCGTACGTATAAGAATAGTTTGTGGGTATCATACTTGTTAGTGAATAAAACTTAAGGTTTATCTGAATGTGACTATACTGCAGGTTAAAGTGGAGCCTAGCCTCAGCTTCCTCTAACTATTTGTATAAACTTTAAAGCAACTCATTGAGCAGTTTGTGATGAAATAATAAAATACAAAAATCTCCAAAATTCCGTATAAAAAGTGGTTTCAGTATTGACCAAAAATTTCCTGTCGTGACTTTTACTTTGGGCTTACTGCGATTTTTCGGTTTTAGATTATGCTGTATACATTAAAATCAGACAAATACACAGATATAGACAGGAAAAGGCAGACACTCACACATACATCACACACATCAAGATCAATTTCAAACAAAAAGTCAAACATAGGGATCACGAAACTCTTATTTCCGGTGAGCCAATTCAGTATACTTGACACTTCCTCTTACAGCTGTAGAGAAGGTTAAACATGTTCATCAAGGAAGTGCATCACATTGATTAATAAATATATGAAATTTAAAAATGGTGCAGATATTTTCTTTGATTGTCATTTACAAAACGTAAAGTAATATAATCATTAAGTGTTAAATTGACGAACATTCTTGATGGTAAGAGATGTTAATTAAATTGGAAACAAATATTTAGAGAGTGAGTGAGTTCTAAATATGGGAATTATAATATCTAGCTGGCAGTATGATTTAGATAATGGTAAAGACAGGATTGTGTATGAAGTGGTGTGAGCGAGGTGGCGGTTGGCGGAGAAGTGGTTAGTTGCAGAGAGGTGCCTCGGTGGCCATTCCACACTACAGTACACTGTCGCACACTGTCTTCTTGCGTCTTTCATTTCAAATATTACTACCAGCACAGTCCAACATTATTAGTGCATTGCCTCCCACAATATAATAATATCACTTTTGGTTTTAATATAATATTTAAACAAAAAAACCCTTCCCCTAGTATCGTCTGAAAATTTATTAAAAGACAATACTCTTTCTATTGAATTCCTTCCTGTTATTGCCGGGTGAGAGCGGTGTAATTGCGTCAAATTTTCAATATTGAGTTTTCACCGGAAATAGTGTTTCAGATTTCTTAATCCGGATGTGTTATCTATAAGAACAAAATATCTCAAAAATGAATGATATTCCTTCAGAGACCACACAACGTATCACACAAGATTTTTGTCCAAATCCTCATAGAAAATACAAATTTACTGAATTTTTTCTCCAGTTTTTTTTTTGCAATTTTTAGGTAAACTTTGCAAAACTTGGTTAGAGACTATCACTTTCAGTTGGAACATGCTTCCCAAGAAATTACATTTTGGAAGGATCTGGGTAAGTTGCAGATAGCAATTACTCCAATCAGGTACATTGTGAAGACCGCCTTTATAATTTTACGGTTTATAATCTCATGTTTGAAGAAATCGGTTTGCCGGAAGTGGGAATGCCGAGGGTTTCTGACTCCAATGATTGTCTTTAAACATTAAATATATCTACCTACCACGTTTATTTGAAACATTTTTTAAACAAATAGAAAAGATTTTTAGGGTGATTTAGGAAAACGTTATTCTAGTATTGAATGAAATTGTTGATGGTTGATTAGTGGACTAGAAATATTAACTTTCAAGTCCCTGCTCTCTACTAAAGGGAGTTACTAAACTGTGAATACTATAACATTTATTTGAAACTTTTCTCTAGAAAAGTTGACATCAGTGCAGTTTGGAAAATCTGTGAGTCCTACCTACAAACTGCGAGATTCTGGGGATTCAGATAGACCTTATGCCCTAAGAACTACCACTTCTCGTTTAGTGCAAATGCCAAGTTTGAAGAAATATTGTGAATTAGTAAAGAAATAATAACTGCAGAAAAAGAACATATGCGAATATTTCAGACCAGATGTTCAATTCACTAACATCTATCTAGTAGTTGTGTTGATGAAATCAATACTCCATATAACTATTTCAAACTTTATTACCAATAAGAAAGTTGAAATAAAATTTAATATAAAGCAATTATAAAGTTAATAAACTACTGTAAATGATAAATAAAGCGAGCCTTGTTTGTTTATATAAATTTGAGGTAATTAATAAAAAAAAAGGTTATTCTATAATTACTTTTTATTAATTGCTCTAATAAATTTAAACAACTCGCCCATATTTAAAAGAAACTAAATAATTGTTTTTCTTGAATGCGGAGAATATGCGGCTTAATACATTCAGAACTTAACGAAGTCATTTAAAAGTTTTGGTGAGCCGGATGACACCGAAATATTCCGAACATGGACGAATGTTTATGGTAGAAAACGTATTGATTACAAAGGGGGCCGTGGGGATGGAATGGTCGCAGCCGGTGGCTCGGCCTGCCGAACACTTGTCCTACTAACGTGAACTGCTGCTGCCACGCACACATCTTCGCCACCAGCTTCTTGTGGAACCTTCTTCACACATTACTATTGTTTCCTTGTACCGTTTCTGTCCACTACTGCCCTGTCGCTGTTTCACTCCTCATACTCTCTACTTCATCTTGCTTCTTTCTCTTTACACTGCTCCATTATCACTGTCTGCCAATCTACCTAATCCAATCTGCAAGCCTCCTCATCTTCCCTAATGATCTTATTTAAGGTTCTGTTTCATTTCTCAATTTCTTTTTACGTCTTTCTTCGCTTTCAAATTTTGCTTTTTCAGAGTTTCAGCTTCTTCACCTTCAAGTTTTCTCATCTTTGAAATTACCAAAAAATCTGACAGCTTATCCAACTAAGAATTTTACGTAACACACTAGAACATTACTGATATTGTCCATGTTAGTGAAATTGAAGATTAATATATTTCCAAGAAATCAAATGTGAAACACTCACATCACTGTCACTATTGCCATGTTTAAACTGTAATTCATATATTTTCTTCAAAATTGGATTATATGAATACACTAGTTAGCCATCAGTGGTACTATATTGTTGTTGCAAAAACTGCACAACTTATTCATCGGGTAGTAGAAAGGGCAGGCCAATGGCATCATAGAAAGTACGTCCACCCCCGATCTCCTAAATTAATTTTCTATCTATTCTACTCCAGCGAGTACTGCTCCAAAACCTATTAAACAACCATTTCCACTTTACTGTTACTCTCTCTTATTGCGTAAGAGAAAGTAGATGGCGCTAGTGCCAAATTTTTGAAATTGATTTTCCACCGGAATGGAGGTACACTTATGTATGACAGAAAATGTTATTAGTGGATGGTTTGTGTGAACCATATATCTCAAAAACGAAAAATCGCAGGAAGATCAAACTTGGTAATCCGTGTGGATACCACCTGGACATCTGACACGAAGGGTTCCTTCCAAATCCATCAACGGGTCTTTACTCAATGGTTTTCTAGTTTTTCCTCATTTTTTCGAAAATAACGCGAGTTTCTTTAAACTTGGTACATTTTTATTTAAATCATTATACCAGGAAAATTGATTTCTGTGGTTCTGGAGGAGCACACCTTTCCTCTAAAATAACAACCACTTCAGCAACCGGTTAATAGTTCTACTACCTTTATAATATAAGATACATTACAAGCATTGCCATGCTGGTATTCTACCAAATTCAAGAAAATCGGTTAACCCGAAATATAACTCATCTCGAAAGCAGGTATGGTTTTTCTTTAAATCTGGAATGTTTATTGAACAAAAAAAAAAAATCACTTGTATATAGTATCGCTTTTATTTGATACATTTTCCCGGAAAATCTGATTTAGGTGGTTTTGGGGGATCTTTGGTTAGGTTAAAATTTAAACTGCTGCTGCAAACTTAATTGGTTGAGACAAAGGTCACTGTCACATAAGTTACTACACACATTTATACATGTATAATACCTACAGTTTTTTTTTATGGCCAGCCCAACTAAACGTTTGTAGTCATTATATTTCAAAGGAAATTTGACTATTAAATTGTATTAACTGCAGTGAGGGAGAAGTGTGTGATTAGGTCACACCAGATTTTTGAGTCATGTTTTTCACAATACAAACTAACAATTAGCTAAACACTTTTATTACTTTTTATTATACTGGAAACATATTTTAATGGTGAAAAATTACATTTCTTTAGGTAGCAGTAAGTGAAAGTCTAAACGGAATTTCTCCAACAGTTTTGTTCTTCTTATATGAATATATGAAATTTAACATTTCTCCAACAAGCTTCAATTGAGATAGATTAAATTGACCAGGAAATCTCAGAGATACGAATATAAATGTAATTGTTATTAATACTAATTTATTAACTATTTTGTTTCCAGCTGACAAGGACTGTTATTTTCAGCTGGCTGGTCTTGTTGAGTTATTTATGTAAACATGTTTTCATGACCTAACTGTGTTGGTAGTACTGACTACATGGGCCACATGTTATGCGCATGAATGAAAATATTATGTAATTACAAGTGATAAAATTAGATACCCACAACAATACCATGTTTATATTTAAATAATACATAAATAAATTAATATACAAACATCATTTATTTACCAATCTTTGTGACCCTATTTTTAATTTTTTTTTTAAATTGGTCATCTTGAAAGAGACCCACGCACTTCTATAGATATTATACGAGCGGTTTACTATATAGAGCAAAAAATAAACTTCTGACAATAAACACTTACTTCCGGTGAATGACTTTTTTAAAGCAGCCATTGAAGTAATATTGTATTTACACCATTGATATCTAAATATAGACAACTTGGCTGATAACTTAGAGAAGCTAGTACATCGCCTTGAAGTTCATGGATACATTACATATACATTAGCGACGATACCCCTGAACATGTTTAGGTTAGTATATTATACTGTTAATTCTAACAGTAGATATTAGACTAACAAATCTAATTAACTATAAATACTGAATGTATCAACTAAATTTGCTCTGTGTAAGTCTATGTTATCACACTGTTTTGGATGGGCGAACGCCCGAAACCGGTCGATGACCACAAAAAGAAGCAAACTACCACGGAAAATATCTCGGAACCTATAAATACATGTTACGAGTTGCCCTACGCATGAAAACCGACTTTTTACCGAACGGTTTGTAAGAAATTCCATTTTGATCTTCTATTTAGACAGCACCATCCTCCTTCTGCATCTGACAGGAACAATTACTGCTCGAAATTCATTAATGGAAATTTTTTGCGCGATTTTTCAAAAAACACTCCAACGATTTCCCTTAAACTGCACATAGTAATTACACTCACCACAGATGATCACTTTTATTTTTTTAAAGGAAAATTGATTTTTCTGAAGATTGTGTGCAAGTGCCAGTCAAGCTTTCTGGAGGTTGGGTGTAAGTGCCTTGGCAAGCTTTCTGGAGGTTGTGTGCAAGTGCCATGGCAAGCTTTCTGGAGTTGCATGCAAGTGCCATGGCAAGCTTTCTGGAGGTTGAATGCAAGTGCCATAGCAAGCTTTCTGGAGGTTGGATGCAAGTGCCATGGCAAGCTTTCTAGAGTTGAGTGCAAGTGTCTGTCAAGCTTTCCTCTAAAGTTTTATTTCTATACTGTGCACAGTTCTACCGTCTATATGATATTGAAATACATTAAATTCATTGCTAGAATTACAAGATTAGAAAATCGATTAGCTGGAGATAGGGCTTTACAGTATAAAGTTCCTAATTTTTTGGTATTTTCTCAAAAATGGCTCTATTTTATTTTTTTTAAGTTGGAAAGTTCATTTTTTTAAACAATTTTCCAGAAAAACTGATCATAGGAAGATTTTGTGGAATCTGTGTTAAATTACATTAAACTGCAACTACAACTTTAGGTGGGAGCTGATAGAGTGCGTATGTTGTCACATTCAGATAATCCCTAAAAACGAACAATCCCCACCTCATATTTTTATGGTAGTAAGACTAACTTTACGTAAATGTTAACATCAACAGATTTTGATAGAAACTTTTGGATCCAATCCGACGATATCTAAACGGAATTTCAAGTTAAGTTTCCTGGGATTATTCATGTTTGAAATAGATAGCGACCAACACTTTCACAGAAACAAAAAAACAAATAAAAACCATTCGCTGAATTTTATTTTTTTTAATTAGGGGATCTCAAAATATTTAAATCCAAGAAACTCAATTTCCAAATTTGACATTTTCTCTTTCGTAAAGCAATAAGAAAAAGTACAAAATCATGAGATAAACTGATATTTAATTGGGGAATCTCTGTGTAGGATCCTCCGGAAGGCGAAAGGGTGTTATCAAGATTGAACTCTCTGCAGGGTGTCATTTGTTTTAAATTACGAAGCAGTTCACATAAATTACGTGATAATAGTATTGTTTGGAATATAGGGGATTTCCAAACTCGGATTTCAATCTCGAAATGTGAAACGCTTACTGATTCAACATACGAGAAAATAAAAAAAAGAAGGAAAATCTGGTCTAAAACACTTTCTCTTACAACCTTTAACTGAAAGTTCTGAATGTGATAGTTCTAATTGTGACAGGCCTAATTGTGTTAGTTCGAATTATTTAAATTTAGGGTTTGGTTTCTTCCTAAATATTTAGTTGCCTTCAATATTACAGAGGGGGGAGCACGTGCAATGTTACTTTTAAATGGCACAAGAGGCTATGTTTTCAACCCAGCTCTTCTGAACCAACGTAAGATAAATTAAAATAGATGGACCTATATGTGATTGGGTCACAAATCCCGAAGAAAATCGTAGGAATCTTTTTCGATATGATCGCGAAAAAACGAAATCCATTCAGCAAGGTATAAATCCGTTTCAGATCCCCTGGTGACAACCATACTGAATCTCAAATTTTCCTTTTTGTTTTTCAATTTAGATTACAATCAGTCTCACAAAGCAAGTCTTTCGAAAGTTACAATCAGTCTCACAAAGCAAGTCTTTCGAAAGTTCGACAATATTAAACTAAAGTTGACAAAAACTGTCCAGCCTGATGATTATAACTTTTCATATATTTGAAATGAAATAATTTGCCAATAATGTTACATAAATAATAAATAGATGGTTGTTTTTAATAATTATTGGATTAAAACCTTGGACTAAATGATCACATTTGAACATTTGTTGTTATTTTCCAAAAAATAGTGCTATAAAAGGTCATATTTGCTAATAATAATAATAATAATAATAATGTTTGACGTATATGTATATATATATTACATCATCAAGTCAGGTGTGGTTTGATGATTAGTCACACATGAAGGCAACTTTGGGAAATATAATAAAATCACATGACAGAATCAAATTATAATTACGGGGTGCAGACATATCGAGGTGGCGCAGGGAGCAAGGTCAGTCATAAATTGAAAATATTTCACTTCCTTCCTAAATTAATTCGATATTTCTATTTACAATAAAAAAAGAAAAAAATTGGGGTGAAACATGCACACAACATTCCCTTACGACAATTTTGTTCATTTTATTAGACAAATTTCTAAAAAAACTACGGCTGTTAAGGCCACACATAAAGTTAGAAAATAGTAAATAATAATAGTAAACTTAAAATGATTGTCAACAAAATTAAAAATTAAAAATTCTCTAAAATGTAAACTTTGTACTGTAACATGTAAATCACGAACAACAGTCAGTAGTCGCTTAGAGCTTGCCCAGGGCACACCCACACACGCATACACCGCCGTACAACATTCTTTTTGGCGCCCGAACAGGGACGCTTATTCTGTAAAGGCAGGACTCTGCAATACCCAATTTCCTTACAATATAACATATTTAGATCTAATTATTTATTTTATATTGTAAACATTTAACAATTATTTATTTCTTAATTTTTGTTCTCTTAATTTTGATTCCATTTTCACTTTATTTTTTATGCAGATTTATTGTACTTTCAAGGCTTTAACATTTCTTCCACTCATTTAGTTTGCTTAAAAATTTGGGTGCTCAATTAATTTAGCCTTTGTATTCAATATTATCATTTCCCCTTTATTTATAACTTTCCATTTATAACTGTCTACTTCTTTGGGGGTAATTGATTTGCCTTCTTTCTTTCTCAAATTTTTCTGATTTAACTTGGCCCATTCCAATGGAGAATCTTAAGCCCGAGCAAACCGCCGTGCTCTCCCCATTGAGGACGAAACTCCAGAGTTTGGGGCATAAAATTAAGACAATAGTAGAGCAAGGGCGCTCTATAACTGAAGATAAATCGCAATTGTTCTTGTTTAAAGGAATGTATAAGAAGCTAGATTCCTATTTCGACAACTTTCATGCCACTTGGGACCGCATAATAGAGCTTATAGCCTCATGGGAGGAAACCAGCCTTTTTCCTTCACAGCAAGATAAAGGATTGCAACAGGCTGTAGAGCGATATTATTATGAAGCATGTGCGATTTATGAACATCACATGAACCCCACTCCCTCTTCTGCTGCAGCTGCACCTTCTGCTGCCGGACAGACTACGGGGCTTAATGAATCTCGCATAATCAAAGCGCAATATCCGCAAATAAATCTTCCAAGCTTCGATGGGAATCAAGCCGAATGGCCACTCTTCCGTGATACCTTCCACGCACTTGTTCACTCAGATGCTGCGTTATCAGGCATTGAGAAATTCATTTTCCTTATTTCCTGTCTGAAAGGACCAGCACTCACTTTAATAAAGGGAATCGAGCTAGAAGAGGCCAACTATTCTCAAGCTTGGAACCTGCTCAACTCCACATATAATGACAAGCGAAGATTAGGACACAAATATTTGAAGACGGTGTTAGACTTTGTTCCATTCAAAGGTCGGCCATCCACCAGCAGTATAAAGCACCTTTTAACCACAGTAGTAGAAAGTATCGACTCCTTCAAAAGGCTGAAAATTCCCAACGGGGAAGACTTCTTATTTTTATACCTTGTCCTACGTTGTCTGGACAGGGGTACCAGGACTGCCTTTGAGACACAATATGCTCGCACAGAATTTCCTACTTATCAAAATCTTATCGATTTCATCCGAGTGGAATTGAGGTCTTCTGAATTAACCAATGAAGATACGAACTCTTTACCCAACCAGCCTTGAGCCGCCTATCATCCATCGGGTAGCAAAGGAAACATATCCAAAGCCTCTCTTCTGGTAGACAACAAAGCTGACAACCCCCAGCAAGGTTCCAGGAGCAAAACGCCTACTACCAGGACAAAGGTTGTACGCATATCTTGTCCAGTCTGCAAGGCAGCTCACACTTTGTACCAATGTGAACTATTCAGAAAAGCCTCACCATCCGAACGGCTAGCCTTCTTGAAGGGCTGGAAGGGTTGTACTAATTGTCTCTCTAGCAAGCATTCAAAGGATAGATGCAGTTCGCAGAGGAGATGTCAAGTTTGTGCTCAAGATCACCATTCATGGCTGCACCTTCCGCAACAGGAACGCACCATTCAGCCACATTCGGCGGTAGTTCCCAGCACGAGCGGAATAACACTAGGGAGTCATGGCCATCCGAATGAGGTATTATTAGGCACTGCCATAATTGAAATCCAGGACGCTCAAGGCGCTTACCAAAGAATTCGTGCCGTCACTGACAGCGGAAGCCAGCACTCATTTATCACTGCAGACAGTGTAAGAAGATTAGGCTTAACCGAACAGCCGTGTACTCAAAATGTTTCAGGGATTGGTCAGGCACCTCTTAGTGGCATTTCCGGAAAGCTGACATGTCACATCCGCTCCACGCTCACATTAGACTCTAGAGAACCTATCTCCCTGGAAGTTATTGTAGTCTCTCGCATTACCGGCCAGCTCCCGCACGACGCGCTTCCCTTAGATGTGCGGTCCTTATATAAGTCATACGTTTTGGCTGATGAAGAATTCTGGAAACCAGGGCCAGTCGAGTTCTTGATTGGAGGTGACTTGTTTTACGACATCGTTAAAGGACGTCCCATTATGATATCTCCTGAAGTACCTAGATTGATGCCGACCACATTTGGCTACATAGCTGGAGGCCCTACAAAAACTACAACCGCATCTGATGAGTCATCTGTTCTCTTAGCACCATCTGTTAAGGAGTTAGAGAGCGCAATGACGAAATTTTGGGAGATGGAAGAAGTAACCCAGCGGCCTTTAATATCAGAAGAGGAAGAGATATGCGAATCACACTTTGCCTCTACTCATAGCAGAACTCCTTCTGGGCGCTATGTCGTATCCTTACCACTTAAGGATTCAATCAGCAAATTGGCGAATCCGAAACAGCAAGCACTGAGTCGACTCTTGAGCTTGGAAGCCAAGCTCGCAAATAAGGCTGCCTTAAGGAAGAGTACCATAGCTTCATGAAAGAATACTTAGCGTTAGGACATATGAAGATAGTTCCTTCAGGCACATCGGCTTACACTATACCTCACCACTCTGTTGTTAAGACACAAGCGGGTCAAACCAAGTTACGCGTTGTCTTCGACGCCTCCTGCAGTACGCCTACTGGTTCTCTAAATGATCATCTGTTCTCTGGACCTAAACTACAATTGGACGTTGGCGATGTCATCACCAACTTGCGAATATATCCGTATGTGTTCGTAGCCGACTTAGTAAAAATGTATCGCCAGATTCTGTTGAATCCAAGTGATCGAAGGTATCAACATATTTTATGGAGATTCAGCCCACATGAAAGCATCCAGGAGTACGAATTGTGCACTGTCACCTATGGTGAGAAGGCGTCAGCATTCCTAGCACAGAGAACCATCAGGCAATTAGTATATGATGAAGGTGCATCTTACCCTCTAGCCTCAAGAGCACTGTTTGAAGACATATATGTGGATGATATAGCCACAGGAGCGTCATCGATAGCGGAGCTGGTACAATTAAAAAACGAACTCACCACTTTGCTAGCCAAAGGAGGATTTCATTTAAGCAAATGGGCATCCAACTGCCCAGAGTTACTGAATACCCTAAAAGAAGATGAAATCGGCGATTCCTGCATAACTTTATGCGATAGTCTTTGTGCGATGATCAAGGTACTGGGCATACAGTGGAACCCTAGAGATGATGTCTTCTCATATGAAATATGCGCTCCCCCATGGAGACCTACAAAGAGGGCCATTTTATCAACTATTGCGCGCATATACGATCCACTGGGATATCTGGCTCCCGTTATTTTCTAAGCTAAAACACTTCTACAAGATTTGTGGAGGGCTAAAATAGGTTGGGACGAAATCGGTCCTCCTGAAGTTATTAGCAAATGGCAACTCTTTCTTGACCAGCTCAGCTACTTACGTAAGATAAAGCTTCCTCGCTATCTAACGTCATCCGACGCAACGCTGCACAAGATAATAGGTTTCAGTGATGCATCCCAACGAGGATATTCCGCAGTCCTTTACCTGCTTGCCATCTCTAGCCAAGGTGCTCAGGTGTCTCTACTGAAGGCGAAAACCAAGCTTGCGCCCATAAAGCCAACCACTATACCTCGACTAGAGCTCTCTGGAGCATTACTACTAAGCCGTCTCTTTCAATCCTGCAAGAGCCTTATGAGCAAAATGAAAATCGCTGAGTCCAGGTTCTTTACAGACTCCATGGTAGTGTTGGGATGGCTTTCTACACCCCCAGAAACTCTCAATGCCTACGTAGCTCACAGAGTCGTCGCAATATTAGACAACACTGAAAGAAGCCAATGGAGTTATACTCCATCCCAGGACAATCCGGCACATTGTAGCTCTCGTGGTACATTGCCAGCAGTACTTCTAAATCATCCGCTATGGTGGGCAGGACCTCCATGGCTCCTCACTACGGAAGACAACTGGCCCAAACCAGTCGCCAAATTTGATGATCGCCTTCCAGAAATGAAGGTTAAGAATGTCACGGCGCTCAATATCACGAACGAGTCAAACATACTTGACTGGATGGAGTATTTCAGTTCTTATTCCAAGTTACTACGCAGTACCGCTTATGCCTTGAGATTCATAGACAGACCCAAGCATCGTGCATCGCTCATTGGACCCATATCCGTGGCCGAATATAGAAAAGCTGGAAAATTATTGATTATGTTGGTACAAGGCCAATGCAAGACATCAAGGGTCAGTTAGCAGACCTCAAATCGCTTCGCTCCCTACGTCCATTCCTTGACCAAGACGGTCTCGTCAGGGTTGGCGGTCGACTTCAGCATCCCAGCCTACCTTTCGATGCCAAGCATCCACTACTTATATCGTCCGGGTCGCCACAATTAAAACTAACTCGGGCAACTACAAGCGGCCTGTCGCCAAGCTAGTCCCCCTAATTCCCCTCAATGAATAATTAGCATTTTGTAAAAATTTAATAAAATTTTGGTGGGCGGTATGTTAAGGCCACACATAAAATTAGAAAATAGTAAATAATAATAGTAAACTTAAAATGATTGTCAACAAAATTAAAAATTAAAAATTCTCTAAAATGTAAACTTTGTACTGTAACATGTAAATCACGAACAACAGTCAGTAGTCGCTTAGAGCTTGCCCAGGGCACACACACACACGCATACACCGCTGTACAACAACGGCCAATGAGAATTTCCGCGGAAAACTCAGTTTTGAAGTCATGACCAAAATGCAATACTATCTCTCACTGCTAGAGACAACTTTTTTCACTTTCTCTAACTGCTGTTCACCGGAAAAGCACGTTTTGATGTTTCCTGAGCCCAAAAAAGTTTTTTTTTAGAAAACGGTGTGTGTGTGTGTGTGTGTGTGTGTGTGTGTGTGTGTGCACAGTATAGCTCAAAAACAAAAAATCGCCAAAGTTCCAAATTGATATTCGTGTGGGTAACGCCATGGGATCCTCCGGTGGGGCTTACCTGTCAAAATTTCTCAACCTGAAGTACCACTTTACTGAATGGTTAATTCATTTTTGAAATTTTCTCGGAAACGGCTCCGTCAAATTTGTTTAAACTAGGTTTATTAACTTCATAAACATAGAACTACAACTTTCATTAGAAACATTTCTCTGGAAAAATTCATTTAAGGTGATTTTGGGGGGCAGGGCAGAGTTATGTTTTCTGCCAATGTGCGTTTCAGTTTATTACAATTCTATCATCAAAATAATATTAATTAAAATTAAATATATATTGTTGAAATTCTGAGTTTGAAGAAAATCGGTTGCCTGGAATGCGTTTTTACTGAAGTTATTTCAGTTTTCTAAGATTTTATCTATAAAGCACGGACGGATTTCATTAAATTTGTTACACTAACTATAAATACAGAGACAGCGGATTGGGAATCTTTTCCGAGAAGAAGTTTTGGGAAAGGGGGATGGTAAAAAATTCATTTTACTTTTTATTAAATTCAGAGTCGCCAATTGAAATAAAATTAAGACAAGCAAACAGTTAGTAAGAATTATAAGTTTGAAGAAAAGTTGTGTCTGAAATTTTGTAAACTACAGTAAGAGAAAGTGGTGTAAGTGTTACACATCATATTTCTGAATTTAGTGAACACAATACATATACTACCGGAGAAAATAATCTCGATAAACTGACATGATTATTTTTGTAAACAATGCAATCCATTAAAAAGAGGTTAATTTATGTTTGTTTTCCTTATATCTCACTAAAAATTATATATACGTATGCACGAAACTGCTATGTGAAACGAAACTGATCCAGTCATTCAGAGGTAAATATTTATTTATCTATTTGTCTCTGAATCTATGTTAGTCCGCAAGGAATAAAGCTTCTCGGAGAGACAAGAAGCTCCTATGTCTGCGTGTCACAAGAAACGACTGCAGGGACATTCCCCCGTGCAGTCCCAATATCCCACCTAATTCCTTCGTTTCCTCTTTTCCACTTTTTTCCCCATATCCTTACTTTTTATGAGTAGATGGGGTTTGATAGCTGCGGTCAAGGCAATCCCTCTAAGATACCGGCAACCTAATAGGTAAGCTCCTAATCCTCCAGATTGGGGTTTTTCGCAATGGGCCAGCTTCCCATTCAAAGGAAAAAAAGGAATCGCTAAAGACCAAATTCAAAAAAGGGAAACCGGATTAAAAGGCAACGATAGAGCAAACAGACTCTTAAGTTTAGAGAAAACTAAACTTAAGATGCCGCAAAAATGGGATCTGGAGATGAAGCTCTCGGAGTTTTCGTAAATTTCTGGAGTGGGATAGACAAAAATGTGTGGGCAAAGGCAGGAATGTCGATAAAGAAAGAGTTACAAGGAAAAATTATAAATTGGGACTACATTTCGGAAAGGATAATAAGGATGGATATGGTGATGCTCGGTAGAGAAGTTAGTGTAATAGGAATGTATGCTCCAACAATGGCTGTAAAGGATGTTAAAAAGGATAAATTTGGGATCCTAAGGAAAGTGTGAGAAGGTATACTACGAAGGAAGGAGGTTTTTATAGTGGGGGATATGAGGCAGCCAGCTCTTAAGTAGGATAGTTGGTAGACACGGAGATGAGGAGAGGAATGACAATGGGAAAAGACTGATACATGTTTGTGACCACTTCAACTTGAAAATAGCAAACATCTTCTTTCAACACAAAACCATCAACACTATGACTTGGAATCAACACACTAGGCACTTAAGCTCTCTGATTGACTATATTGTTGTCAAGCAGTTTTTCTCGTGTAAGTCTTAAAAGTAAGAATGCAAGAGGTGCCAATTATGGATCTGATCACCACCTAAGAAGTTCAAGTGGGAGAAGATCTGGACATCTTTAATCTACTATTTGCAGATGACCAAGTTCGATAGCCCAAGATAAAGAGGATATACATTATTACATGAGCAGAAAGCTAATTAACGAGTGCCGAAAATGGGGGCTTGAAGTAAACATTGAAAAGACGGTCTACATGACGGCTACGCCGACCAATGAATCTAAAATCAAGGACAAACGCTGGATAAAGTGACCAGCTTTAAATACTTGGGATCCTATTTGCAATGCTATCTTGGGATGACACTTCTGAATTAGATATAAAGAAGCGGGCTATAAGTAATAAGAACGCAATAGGAATGTAAAATTCTATATTATGGAATAGCAACATCCAGATGATTACCAAAAGGCACATCTATACAACAATAATACAGAGCATTTTGTTTTTGTGGCAGAAACTTGGATAAAGCAACAAGATACAAAGTAGATTAGCCGCAACGAAAATGGATTTCTAGAAAAACTCGAAGAGAGAAGAGGAGAAATTCGGAAATAAGGAAAATCGTCGAGAGAAAGTGCACAGTCTTAGAAGAAATTGAAAATAGAAAATTAGTATGGTTCGGTCATTTATAAAGAATACCAGAAATCAGAATCACAAAAAATATAATGGAATGGGCACCGCCAGGATCACAACAAAGTAGTTAGGTATGGTAAGTCGAGGAATAACTGGAGGGACGGCATTAACGAAATCATGAGTCCAATATTGTGCGAGCAAGATAAACAGGACATGCCCTATTGAAAGAATAATGTATTGATTGAATTTGTGTAGGTTTAATATACAAAATTACTGCAAACTATATGTACAGCTCTGAGGAAACCTATTGAAAGAATAATGTAATGATTGAATTTGTATAGGTTGGATATACAAAATTACTTCAAACTATATGTACAGCTCTGAGGAAACCTATTGAAAGAATAATGTATGATTGAATTTGTATAGGTTGGATATACAAAATTACTGCAAACTATATGTACAGCTCTGAGGAAACCTATTGAGAGAATAATGTAATGATTGAATTTGTATAGGTTGGATATACAAAATTACTTCAAACTATATGTACAGCTCTGAGGAAACCTATTGAAAGAATAATGTAATGATTGAATTTGTATAGGTTGGATATACAAAATTACTTCAAACTATATGTACAGCTCTGAGGAAACCTATTGAAAGAATAATGTAATGATTGAATTTGTATAGGTTGGATATACAAAATTACTGCAAACTATATGTACAGCTCTGAGGAAACCTATTGAGAGAATAATGTAATGATTGAATTTGTATAGGTTGGATATACAAAATTACTTCAAACTATATGTACAGCTCTGAGGAAACCTATTGAAAGAATAATGTAATGATTGAATTTGTATAGGTTGGATATACAAAATTACTGCAAACTATATGTACAGCTCTGAGGAAACCTATTGAAAGAATAATCTATTGATTGCATTTGTATAGGTTGGATATACAAAATTACTGCAAACTATATGTATAGCTCTGAGGAAACCTATTGAAAGAATAATGTATTGATTGCATTTGTATAGGTTGGATATACAAAATTACTGCAAACTATATGTACAGCTCTGAGGAAACCTCAAATATAAGGAAAATTCTATAAAAAGAAGAACAAACGCTCTATACCTACTATTACAAATAAAGATATGCAAAAAGTTATATTAAAATTTAATTGTTTAATTGTAAATGATAGTTGATTGAAATAATATTACTTTGGGCTTGCAGGCCAGTTGGAAACTACCTAGCTACTACAGTTCACAACTAACGCCCAATGGTTCCGAAATGAAGCTTTAAACTAGACCAACAAAGCGGCTGATTGCCGCCTGCAAACTCATGTTGCAGACATACATGATTAATAATATGTCTAATTCACATATATAGTCCTACGTCTTCAACATTCAGCCGTGAACTTCTCACCACGGCTGTAACACAGTAAGCCAAGTTGGGAAATTTAATTACAGCCTTCACTAAGATTAATGCGAGGCATAAAATTAAGAATAAAAGCAGATAGCTAGTGAAAATTAAGTTTAAACTTCAATACATTTTCATAGTAAATTAGAAATTCTTTTAAAGAAGAATTATAAATGTAAATAACAAGAGATAATTTATAATTTTTCAAGTTTTTTTTGTTATACGCCTAATAACCAGAATTCTTAGTAGGACGGTGCCTGCAGTCTTAGGTTTCTCTAAATTTAGATTGCTTACAAAAAGCAGAAATAAGGAATGTTTTGCCAAAAATTGAAGTTCAATTTAAGAAAATTACGTGTTTCTAATCGTTTTGAGTTCTCTTGACGATGTTAGTCTGGTATTTCACTAAAATTAAAAACTGAATACTGATTGATTTTTTAGTAATACCAATTCAATATTTACTTGCTTTAGCATAGATCTAGGAGTTGGTGGGAGTATCTATTGGTTCTCAGCAGAGTGTCAAGTAGTGCCCACCACATGAAATCTATTATTAAAGCTCCCTCAGAACCACTCTGAAAACAAACTGTCCGGATAAATGCCCAAAACAAAATAAAAATCAACATATTTTTAGCTAACAAGCCAATTAAGAAAATCTTTGAAACGATTTTGGAGGTAAAGTGGCACATCCGGTTGGCCGATTTTCTTCAACTCAGTATTATCTTCAATGTTAGATCACAAACCACCAACAATAAATTTTCCTGGTCAAAATGTTCAAAAAAGAATGTCATGAAAACAGGTACGAAATTTAAAAAAAAATTAGGAGCCATTATCGAGGAAATTGCGAAACGCGAAGAAAACCATTCGGTAAAGTCGTACTTCCGGTTAATGGATTGTATCATCAACCTTCTTTGCACAATTTGATGGTGGCAGCTAAACAGCATAACAAATCTGTGTGCTTGTTATTCCACAGATAGTTAGTACAGTACTGCAGTAGATAGTATAACTACTACAAACATTATTTACGCACAATAATCCTTGAACAGAGCACAGTGTCCGGTGATAGGCAGTGTTGTTTGTAATAAGACAACACTGCCCGAAGGCCGGCAGTGCTTTGAGAATTCTCCGGGCCTCAATGATGATAGAAGTTTACGTGCCTTGAATTATTTAAAAAAATTCCTGATAGTGGTATAATATATATTCGAAATGTCGGCGTAGATTTGTAGTTTATTTAGAACAGTCTCCTCAAACAAACCTTCATTAACTTTAATTCAGTTATCCGACTGTGAAAGGAGGCATGTCGTTTTCTACGAAGCTGGGTTCTTGTTGTGAGAAACTGGGCTTACTAAGTTCAGGATGTGCATGACAAAAGTACACCCTAATGTGTACAAGGAGGGAGACACTCACCATTTCTTAACAAAAATTGACTCAAATACTTTCTGATAGTCTTTTTCTTTACTTTTTTGGTCATTTATCAGTTGCTGTTGAGGTCTTTCTCTTTTGAAGTATCGTAGATAGGCAGGCATGTGGGTTCCGTGCGGAGGTCACTCAATTACCTCAAAACATCTCCAAATGAAATTATCTCAAAAACAACTCCAACGATTTTCTTTAAAATTCGCATACCAACTTCACATACAGTGTGCTGAAACTTTTTTTGAAACATTTCTCGCGAAACATTTATTTAAGGGAGTTCTCTCTACAGTGCGCTTTCAATCTATGGGTCGGTTTGACGAAAATGGGTTGACTGGAACTGTTCTGAACAGTTATTTCTCCAATTTTATCAATAAAAACACTGACGGATTTCATTGAATTTGTTACACTAACTAGGAATAGAGTAACCTATCACTTTTGTTGACAACTTTTTTTCGACCAAGTCCATTTAAACAAGTTTAGGGGCAGAGGAGTAGTGTATGATTTCCTCAAAAAAGTCAATTTTTTAAGTTTAGGGTCTCTAATTGCTATAAAATTGAAGAAGAAAAGCAAAAATTATAAGTATGAAGATTTGTCAATTATCACTTACTGTAAACTGCAGTGTCAATTATCACTTACTGTAAACTGCAGTGTCAATTATCACTTACTGTAAACTGCAGTGTCAATTATCACTTATTGTAAACTGCAGTGTCAATTATCACTTACTGTAAACTGCAGTGTCAATTATCACTTACTGTAAACTGCAGTGTCAATTATCACTTACTGTAAACTGCAGTCAGAGAAAGTCGTGGGAATATATCAGACCAGATTTTTTTATCTAAATAAACAGCCAAAGATGACACAATAGGAAACAGGAATCAATGTGTGAGTAAATAATGAAACTGGGCTCACCTTTCTAAAATGTTACACGGTACAATGTGAGTGTGCGTGTATTAATAATACGCATGTTGGATAGACAGTCCTTCGCCGTGTTCTCATGTTGGTATGTAAATGTCAACTTAGTTATCGCAACATCGCACACCTACATAGCGACCTCACTCTCACTCTCTCTCTTTCACTCTCTCTTATTACCGTGATAAATTAACAAATGTGTGTTAAAATATTATTGAATAATTTAAAAATTTTAAATAAGGAAATATCCCAGCCCGTTTAAGAATTATAACCACTTCAATAAATACATTGTATTCAATAAATGGAAGAAATTAATACTAATTCATACTAACCATTCCGGTTATAAACCAAAAAAAAAACAATTTTTGTTATTAAAATGTGTTTCTCAATGGATTCTTTTTGTTTCAGTTACTTTTGAAATCATTTCAACAATTTTCTTGACTATTTACGTGGGTTTGACAGTTTTATTAAATATCTTGTAGGACTGTGTGCAGAAACATGTGAGACAGTCTGCTTTCCATTTTAGTTATTTCTTGTCGACAAACAATAAACTAAAGGAATATTAACATAGAAATTGGAAATTATATAACATAAATCAAAATTTAGAAATCAAGTGTTCACAAGGTTTCGTGAACAACCTCCTCCAACTTCTTGATTTCAAGCAAAATTTCAACGGGACTAATAACATTGGGATCTAAATCCTTGCAAGGATCATCTGACATGGTTACTGAGCAGACAGTGAAACTTGAATAGTATTCCTTAACATGAAAAGCGTAAGACAATTTACAAAACCAAAATTTATTAAAAATAAAAATTTACAAAATGTTGTATTTATCTACATCTATAAAATAGTGTATGCACATTTTGTCCGTTAACGGTCACGAATAAAAAGATTAGCTATTTTGTGTCACGATTTTTTTGAATGCTTTGATATTGCAAATACGACTGAGGGATTTTCAAGCGGTTTGCAACATTTGAACAAAATTTTCTTGAGGATGTTAAGATAAGTGAGGGTCTCTAGAGAATGTTAAGAGGTGAATCCTCACCCGAAAGGTTTGGCATGAATGGTGATCATGATCATGCTATGCAAGAATGGTTTAAGCCAAACAATAATTTTAACACAAATCATTTAGTGCAACACATACGAATCTTTCTCAAGTTTAAATTCGTATTTTGGGCAATAAGGTAAGTCGTGTAAGTTGTTTACGCTAGAGTTCCCAAGATTTGTTGAAAGCGACCCCCAAGGACCGCTAAGCTGCCGAATTAGGCAGCTATAGTGATTAGAATATAATGCTCTTAATTATAAATAGACGGATTTTCAAACGGATTGCACCATTTGTCACAGAATTTATATATCCTCCTCCCTCCCCATATATATATAAATTATATATATTAAATTCATTATTCGAATTGCAGAATTTCGTCAAAAACAGTAGCAGTTTTCTGTCAACTAATACCAAGTGCAAAAATAAGATATATTAAACTGTTAATACACGTTTAGCTGAGGTGACTTGATCGAAGGACTGCGAATATAGTCACATTCAATTACGCAGCCTATTGTATCCCATACTAATACATGTATATTAGTGCAGTTCCTCACCACTTACATTTAGTACAGATCCGTACCGTTTACATTTATCACAATAGAGCCAAATAAATGCTAATGAAAAGTTGTTTAACAGAATTCTAATCATTGCAGTCAGGGCGTGTGTGTGCTAAATATCAGGTTTCTCTGTATGAACACAATTATGTCTTTTCATTTATGTTTATTATCCAGTAATGCAAAATTTAGAAAAAAAATAGCTAAAAGGATTCAATCTTCTTTTTGAAAGTAGACTCAAACTTTTGGCTACAAGAAAAATAATGTAATAGTTACTTCTCTAATCATCGTAACATTCCTTTACAATGACAACTAGATAATATTCAAATTATCTTTTATGAATATGATAATATATGTATTAATTGTGAATTATTTGAATAATTAACATTGTAACTAGTAAATCAATTTTGGGGTAAATGTTTAGTTAATTTATGTTAGACTTGCATGCCACATACCATTTCTTTTTAAAATATCTTTTAGCTTAATTTATTATGACATTTATTTTAACTTTGTTCTTATTTCTTTTAAATGATTATTCAATTTTGGTTTGTAGATTTTCCAAATGAGAAGGCTGCATATTTTAAAGAAGGGATGATCCAAACACAGTGGCAGTTCTGCAGATTCGCTTTTGGACCTTGGGCGGCCCTGCTTTCTTCAAATACCGAGTCGTATCGTCACTGTGGCACCAATGCAGAATGCCTGAAGAATATAAACTGATGTTGCAGTTTGTTCAATTGCAAATGACATGCTCATAATTGATATGTAGTCATTGACATTGTATTGTTTCTATGCTACACATTGTAATAAAAATATTCACAATAAGTTTTATGAATATCGCTTAAATATACTAATGCGATTTGAACACCATATCCTTTATCTTGCACAATAACATAGTTGAACATTTCTTTTTTTTTTCTTGGATTGTAAACAGTAGATTGTGAAAAATAGTTTGTGCTCAAGTAGAAAGATAACACATGCTGACACTTCAATGAAGGCTCACGCTGCCCGTCAAAAAAGAAATTCCCGAAAATTATGAAGCAAATAACATTAAGGTTCATTAAATACATTCATCAAAATTCCCAATTAGCAGCAGAATGGTTCACGAGGAATCCAACGTTACTACTTTATTTATTTTTTAGTTTTTGTGATTTTCTAGGCCCAGCGAGTTTCTTTAAATTTCTTATATTGAATGCACAATTCATTTTACACCAGAGATTCCCAAACTTGTTTGATTTATCGTTCCCTTTTTCAGATAAATAATTACTCAATGCGGCCGAGAAAAATCTACCTTCTTTAAGTGAACAAACAGAAATATACAATGCCAGATTTGCGTTAATCTAGATTTCTACCTACGCCTTAACGCATAGTAAGAAAAGAAGTTTTTGTTCATAAGAGAGGTTGAAGTAAAAATTATTTTAGAAATCAACCACATTAACATTCGCATTACACATAGAAAATTATGATGCCGAAGGATCATAAAAATAAAAATCCCGAATTACATTAAAAATAATTCTAACGAAAAGGATGTACCTGGTGCACTGCTGTCAGTTTGTTTGCATTCAGATTCAACGATGTCAGCAGCATTACTGCGATCAGTTCCTTTTCTGAAGCTGGAGGAGCTAAATGCCTGAAATTTTTGTATTTTAAGTTATTTGAAAGGGCGGGGATAGCGTATGATTGCGTTCAAAAGAAAAATTTAGTGTCGAGTGTGTGGTACAAGAATGGAGTTCGTAGCAGAAATGTGCCGACATAATGAACGATAAGTAATTTTCCAGTTTATTCTTACTGTGAAAGCGTATAGAGAAAAAATCTATTCTATACAAGGCAGGGATGTGAGCCTCACGAGGTACTTTTTTCTCAAACGCATCTCATTGGGTTACTGGGGGGAGAGGTGATGCGGATGCTGGATTCCTGACAATGCGCGATCTGCTCATCTGCCAACACTTGCTTGATAACACCTGTCAGTAAAGTTGACCACTTGATTTGAGGATTGAGATTGACTGCAACTTGCCTAAAGTACCGCCCACTATGACTTCCTGTGTTATTGTGTTATACAATTGAACAAAATTACGAACGATTTTTAATTTTTTTCTTTTTATTCTCCTCTTTCTTAATTCTTCCATTATCCCCACTTTATTCAACGCCACCCAATCCCACTATCATGCCCTAACGTCCCAGCATCCACCAAGGGGCCGTCTCGCCCACTTTGGAAATCACTGCTTTATAAATACTCTTTCATCAGAACATTTTTTCTAGAAAAATAGATTTTAAGGAATTTGGAGTTGTTAGAAGCGTTGACTGGTCGATTGGTTGGTCCACAATTTAATCACATTCAGATCTAGTATTATAATGAATGTTTGGTTCACATCACACACATATATATTGTATTATTAAGTTTATTAACTTCCAAGTTTAAAGAAATATGTGAATATTTCATACCAGATTTTTGATGTTCAGTTTTCGCGATGCTGTCGCCACGAGCGTTTTTCTTTAAACTTATATACCACATACATATAAGTAGGTACATTGCAATTTTTTTTTTCTATTTTTCAGATGATATTGATTTTAGAGGGTTCCAGAAGAGTTGTTTCGTTAGTTCCCACTAATGCCTGCTAATCACGGTTTTTTTTTTTAAAGAAGGGCTATTATATAAAGACTGAGGCTACGGTAGGCGTTAATGAATATTTACTCATATTGTTGAATATGTGGATGGATCCGCAATGCTGGATAACATCTGGTATTTTATCCGTCGTAGCATGCATAGTTATGTAACCGGTCAGGAAGAACATAAATATGCATGCTACGACGGATAAAATACCAGAGATTTACTTATATATTTATTATTTATATTAATATTTATCATGTAAACATAATCTGTTAATGTATATCCCGAAAATAATTTTAAAATAACCACTTCCGACTTTAAAAATTGTATAACACATTAAAGCGAATTGTATACATTTCAAAGTTAAATAAACAAAAAGGTTAGTGGCACCTTATGAAGTTTGATTTGACTGTCAGCCAAAAATGTTTTTGTGTTGAATGATGTCTGTTTGTATGAAGAAATATATATATATACAGGACTGGATGACAGCACTGGAGTAGTTGTACAGTGGCTCTGACTGGCGATGGTATATACATCAGACTTAGCACCATCATCTCAACACAAACACCAACACAACTTTCTTTACAAATGTTTACATTATCATTTTTAGAATTTTTCTATTTTGTTGGAATGTTTGGTGGCCTCTCCCCACAACACTAGCTAACTAGCTGAGAAGACAGACCATTTCTCAAAAGTTTTTTATATTTTTAAAACTAATTGAAAAAGTAGTCAAACTTTCTTATTTAGTTTTTATAAAATTAATTTATTTCAAGATTCTATTTTTATTACATATTTCATATATATATGTGTGTTTCTATTTGTTTAATGAGTATTTTACTTTGAACTATGAATATAAGATCCTGGCTGAGATATTGCTACTGATTAATCTGCAGGGGACGATCATATCACTGGATGGCAAGCTATCTCAAGCTATCTCTGCCATGGAATGTGATAATTCATGAAGAATTTAAGGCAGTTTTACTAATTTCGCAGCTGTCATTCGGAAAGACATGACCCTTCTACAAGCTACAAAACTTTAAGGACTTGAAATATTCCTTCAAATTTATAGCAATTCTTAACTGAGATTCTTTTACCATTTTCCCAGACATGGGCAGGCCGATGTAAAGATCGATAATACAATGGGTTGAAATGCATATGGATTGGCTTGAACAGAATAAAGCTTGTGGCCGAGTAAAATATCGAGCCGACTGTCGGATATTTGCCGGATGTGGGGCCCACCTTCAATGTTAGTTTGGGTCTTGTTAGGTTTGATTATAAAAAAAACATCATTTTATATTTTATTAATGATTCAATGTTTTAGTTTTAACAACATAATATTTTTTCCAAATAAAACTTTTATGGAATATGGAGGATTTTTAAAACTTACTGCATCACTATTATCCGTTATGTGAATTTTTTTCGGAGGACTTTTTTATAAACAGCACGACCAGCAGCTTGGAGGAAAATAAAAATTATTTTTTTTAATGTTATCTATTCTGCCACCAATTATCTAGCTGTAGAAGTATTGGTATAGAGGCTAAAAAGTTATGAAACCAGGTTTTTGTTTATAAACGGCCAGTGTTTAGTGACAACTACTGTCCAGTGACAGGAAACACGATGTAACTTCTATCATGCTGCCAAAGACAAGAACCAACAAAGCACAATATATCCTGTTTTGATTCCGATCAAATTCCTTGGTATTAGGAGCTGTGGTTGGGTCCGCAGAACTAGAAAGCATCAGAAATATTTTCCGTGATAACCTGCTCAATTTGTGGTCATCATAGACTTGTAGAGAGAGCATAATCAGTTTATACACTGTTTTGGAAAGTGATTGTTGTGACTTAAGTAGGTTAAGAAGGGGTGGTTCTTTATATCTGATTAAGACCACAGGTTGTTTTCATTTTTAAAGACATTGCATTTTTGGTTCTTTAAAAATGGGGACATCAATAAGTAATGTCCCCATATAATGTAATAAGTATCCAATTTAAATTTCGTTTGGAGCAAATTTGCAGTGCTACATAATTATTTATATTATCTTATTTTGAATTGTTAGTTTTATAGAACTAATATTTAATTACAAAATATTACTGCGTCAGTTGTTGGCTACTCTGGAATAATTAATAAAAATGAAGTGAATGATCTGTACGATACTATAAATAAATATATTGCAAAACAATAAATTAAATTACATAGTCATGCTAGCTGACATTCGCGTAAATATCTGATGCTCACACAGATATGCTTTCCGACATGCACAAACTTGCTGTCCTACCTGACATATGCACATACAAACTTACTTCTTCTTTTTTTCTTGAAGTATATTGTTGTTGCTTTTTGTTATGATTGTGAGAAGATGGTATTGAATAGAGATATATTAGCGAATTTTGTTTGTTCGTTTATTAAGTTTTGTGTCTTGTTTGTATATTTGGAGCTG
>JAAEAF010014712.1:0-73583 GCA_011037195.1 Triatoma infestans | reverse complement strand
CACACACACACACACACATATATATATATATATATATATATACGCATCATGTTTACTAAAAAAACATTTTTTTGGACTCAGGGGGCCCCAAAACGGATATTTCCGGGGAAAAACTCGATATCGAAAATTTGGCACGATTACAATACTTCCACTTACCAGGAATAAGAGAAATTAAAAAAAGAAGTCAGTAATAGCATTTCCGGTTAATGGATTTTGAGCAAAATCTTCTTGTCCTATTCAAATCCATTCCGTCGGACTTTCTGTTAACAGATTTTCAACAAATTTGGAAGTTTAGCAATACATTAATTATATAGTTAGTAAAACCGTAGATTATATTATAGACGTGGTACTTTAGGGAAATGTTTAACGCTAATGTTCCCCCAGTACCCCCAAAAATTTTCCGGGAAAAGTGATAGTATCTATGTGTATGGGGGTTAGTATATAAAGTTTAAAGAAGGAATTGGAAAAGAATTGTAGCCGTTTTCAAGAAGAACGGCGGAACACTGAACAACGAAAAAGAAAACAGTAACATTAAACTGTCAGTTGATGGAATTTGCTCGAAACCTTAGTGTTATTTGCGGTATTCAGTATCCAAACAGATATTCCAAGTTTATGTTCTAGCGATTTTTTGTTCACAGACACACAAGATGGTAAGTTAGGATAACTTCTATATCTTTAGAAGAGATAGTTCTCTTTTGCATTATGGTTTGAGATGTTGTTTTTCCATAGAACGAAATGAAGCATTCTGGTAGCATTCTTCCCTTGCTAGCACATCAAAAACCACAGCTTATCCAAGAATTTATACATCTTTACTTTTTACCCATCTACTTCCCAGATCTTCATATCCGTTTCCTCCTATAACCATATATTCCGTTTTTAAGATATTTATTTTCATACCCTCCTTCATCATTTATTCCAAATCCTCCTGATCCTAGGCTATCACTTGCTAGTCATCCGCGAAGCCTAATCCTCTATTTTCAATAGGCATTCAATTACTGTGGAAGAACGAAATGATAAAAAAAAGTTTTGGAAAGTATTTAGCAAAATAATTTTATGAAAATTAGCTAGTTCTAATAGTGTATTTTAGTGATGGGGATAGAGCCAGATATATTACAATCTAGGTCAATGCAAACCAAGAGACAAAGGGCAAGAAACAGTTAGGGTAAAACAATAAAATTCCCTCCAGACATACCAGTATTATTTGAAAGGATTTGAACTATGAAGTGAAGACATTCCTTTAACCCAGTCTGAACAGACATTCAAGCCAGAACACTTACTTCAGGAATTGGTCTCTTAAACTCAGTGCCAGTGATAGAGATTAACATTTACTCTAAATTAACAAGTGATCTATTAAACATAATAGTTGTGTTATTGTAAAATATTTAAATATCTTTAAAGATAATATATTTCATTTATCTAACAGTGTTTTCTTAATTATTTCTTATTACTTCTCTCTCTTAAAACTTACAAACACAAGCCATTTTACAAAACCTCTCACGCCACAAGCTACCACTACACTACAACACATCACACCAAATACATTTCACAATCCTCAATAGGGTAGACCCATCCTTTTATATTTCCTCAGCCATTCCAACAGAAATCTCGGCTAAATAAATTATATAAGAAAAAATTATTCTTTAAAATAATGTTTTGTAAAATGCAAAGAATTTTTGCAAAAACTGTATAATTATCAGCATTTGTTTTTTTATGTCTAAAGGTAAGGTTTCAGTGAATTACTAAGTATTACAAAACTTAAGCCTAGGAATAAGATTGATAGTTCATTTTATCTTTACAATTTATTGTAAGTAAAATAAATATTCACTATTTGTCATAAATGATGGAAATATTAAAAGGATTTCTTACTAGGATTTAACTTTTAACAAGTATAACAGTGCAATTCTAAAGAAAAACGAAGTAACGAACAAGATGTGGAATGTCGACAACTGTGGTGAAAGTTGGCTGGACAAATTGAAAGTATTAAAGCCTGTGGCAAAGATTGCTTCCATAACTAATCCATGTTGAAATGGTGTTTACTTTTCTTTAAGTAAAATCTGACAGAAATAAAATGAAATGAAAGAAAGAAAGAAAAAAAACAAACGAATGTAAAAAGGAATAAACGGTTATTTGAACGATGGATGAGTTTGTTTAATCCAAATTTTAACTAGGATAAATAAAGGATATAGAAGATCAATTTATCATTCTTCTAAGACGATTAATATAATTCTGTCAACGTCTCTTTTAATATATTCGTTTCAATGATGAAAATATAAATACTTTCATATTTTCTAAAAATTAAAGGAAAATTTCATTATTTTTTTTTTTTACTAAGTAAACAAAATTTCTGGGGTTGCTACAACCTTAGGAATTATCTATCAACTGGCAATTCAGCGACATAAAGTCGGAACATGTTTTTAATACCGGGTGGCAAAATGAATAAACCTTGGAGAGAAAAGGATTATTTTAGAAATCAATTAACCCCAAAGTTGGAAAGAAGCCCTGGTATGGATAATCGGCAATACAAAAGAATAAAGCTCGCATCTTGAATCGTCTTAGAATAAACCATGGGCTTATGTAAGGAATATTTAAATAAAATTAATATAGAAAGCTTCCCGAATTGTAGCCAATGTCAAATGTCTGAAAGATTAGAACATATTCTCATGATTTGTCCTAGATACAAGATGTTTAATAAGCTATCCAAACAGTTGGTTAACCCTTTTTATTATAAAAAATATATTAATAGAACCAATACAAGAGACTGTGGATGCTATATTTGAATTTATAAAGGATTGCAAAAATAAAAATATAAAAAATAAAGAGAAAAATAAACACGCAAGTAACAAACTTTGAAGCGTATATTTTGACAAAAATTAATTATAATTTAGGTCTAAGTATAATGGGGTTTGAGGAATATCAAATACTCCACCCCACCCCTTAGTTTATGGAATTAGTTTGAATGATTGTTAGTTTGCCTGTATTTATTAGAGTGAATGTATTTATTGGCGAGGATGTGTTGAATGGGTAAATTAGTTTGTTTTTAGAATATAACGTGAACGATAGTCTTAGTGGGTATGATAGTCTAAATGTGCAATTGTTTTGAATGAATATAGTTTTAGGGATCTATAGTAATTATAAATTACCAAACATTGTAAGAAGTAAGCTTATTATTGATTAAGATTTTGGATAATAAATACTAGCTGTAAGTCTGATGGACTGTAGATAAGTAAATTGAAAGGCTGTACATGGCTATGGCCGGGAGAACTAATGCCAATAATTAAAACAAAAAATAATAATAATAATGATAATCATAATACCGATTGTCAAATTCCATTCAAATTTGTAATGATGATACACTAAATTTAATTGTCCTTAAGATTAAATTACTTGAGTGATGGAATCAATAGTCATTTTTTAGACAATATTAGGAAATCTAGAACTCCCTTATAATCAATTTTCTTGACCAAAATTTTCAGGAAAAGTGACTTATAGAAACTCTACAAATTTTCAAGACCCGATGAAGCCGCCACTGTAGGTATATCTTCCTGAATATTTCATCTTATTGGAGTAGACATTTTTTAATTTCTTTTTTTTTTGCTTAAAGTAACAATTTTATTTTTTTTAATTCGTTTTTAATTATACGCCAGTGAGTGATTAATAATTTATGACTGAGACTGTTTACCTTACTCAAGGCAGAAGAAGTTGATATGTAATTTATTCTACCAAGAGCGCTTTTATTTCGTAAGGAAGAAAAATGAAATCAATTAATTAAAAAAAAAAATTCATATAGAGAATTCTGACGGCACTAAAATATATTTTCTCTCAAAATAAAAAAGAAAGATGTGTGTGTGTGTATGGGTGTGTGTAATATGTATGCATACAAAATTTTAAGAAAACCGTGGAAATCGTTTATCAAGAAAATAGCAGTAAACTAAAAACTCTAATCAAGGGAAGGGAATAGCTAAGTGGTTAGCGTACTGGATTCCCACGCGGAGGACCCGGGTTCGAGTCCAGCTGTGCTACCCTTAGATTTTTTCTTCCTAGAAGCTCAACAGCTCCTGGTGATGAACAGTGCTGCCTATAAAGGGAGAACACTGTCCGGAGGCCGGCAGTGCACTGAGAAGTCTCCGGGGCGCCAATCACCATAAATATTGATGCGCCCTAAATTAAAAAAAAAGAAAGAAAATGAAACTCTAATCACTAAAGTGTTACTTTCTGTCAAGAGGAATCAACAAACGTAATAATTAGGAAAGATCAGTTAGGATTCAAGACGTGGGAACCTCTACTGTATCCTCAGCTATCTCAAAATCATTGATGTCACGCAAAAATGTGTAATGAGAACAAACACGTGGGACTATGATGACTCTTGGCTTTTCATAAATGTCTACTATGAGGGAATCATTCATTAAATTCAATTTCTCCCAAATATTTAATTAAAATTATTCATTCGTCAATCTTCAAGGAGTGGGGAAATTGAGAGTGGTGTCTATGTTTTAGAATTATTTACTGGCATTAGGAATTTCACAGCTGATTCAATCCTGAGATCGGTATCATTTTTTTTATTGGATCTTACTTTATATGCGGACGACATTTCATTGTATATTTCCTCTTGGAGGAGGGGTGGTGGTTCACTACCAATTACCACTTACGACCGCTTCTGAGAAAGTAAATAGATACTGCGCTAAATGAATAATTAAAATTAATTAAGAGAAAACAGAGTAATACTATTTTTACAAAATAGAAAGGCGTCTTCAGACATTTTGGAATAGATGTTAATAATTCTCTGAAATCTACAAGTATTGTTAAACAAGATAACTTTTGGTGCGCAAGTAAAACGTAAGGTTAATTTCTGGGAGAATATGGTATTTGGGAAATCCTTTCCCTTACTAATTATGGACTCAAAGTAGTCCTATAAAAATAAACTTCTCCCACTAATTCTTACTGTTACATGAAAATAGCTACTGTACATTCATTAACCAACATGGAACTTCCTAAAGTTCACACTATTAAAATTGCAATCTTCTTTCTTTTTTTTGAAAATTTAGTCCCAAAACTGCAATAGTCAATACGGAAATATAACAAATTACCATAGTGAATATTATTACTTTCTCTTACTCCTAGTAAGAGGAAGTATTGTAATCGTGTCAAATTTTCGATATCGAGTTTTCACCGGAAATATCCGTTTTGACGTCTGCTGAGTCCAAAAAAGTGGTTTTTAGCAAATGGTCTGTGTGTGTAGTGTGTGTGTGTGTGTATGTATGTAACAGCATAGCTCAAAAACGAAAAACCGTAGAAAGTTGAAACTTGATATTCCGTTTAGCTATCACCATGGGATCTGCCAGTAGGTTATCTGTTAAAATTCCTCAACCGGAAGTACCACTTTGCAGTGGATTTTTTACTTTTTTGCGATATTTCTCAAACTGGCTCGACGATTTTGTTTAAACTTCAAACATCAAACACACATACAAAGCGTAAACTTTTTGACTTTTCCGGAAAGCATTTGAAGGGCACTTTTGGAGGGTGGGGTTAGTTTCCATTAAAGTGCTATTTCAGTTTATTAGGGACAATTCTTGCCATCTAAATAATATAATTAAAAATAATATGTTGTCTGAAATTCCGGTTTGAAAAAAAAGGCAAACCGCAAGTGCGTTTACTTTTACCACTTACTAGATTTATTCACTTTTCGCAATTTCTCAAAAATGGCTCTGACGATTTTTTTGAAAATCGATATAAACGAAACATGCAAAGATTACAAATTTTATCCTAAAACATTTCTCTGGGAAATTTCTTTTAGAGCACTTTTAGGGGAGGGGTGGGTTAGATTTTCATCAAAGTGCTATCCTAGTTCATTATACAATTCTATCATCCAAACAAAATTAGTTAGAAATAAATAGATGGCTGAAATTCCGAGTTTCAAGAAAATTAATAAACCGGAAGCGCGCTTTTAGTGAACAGTTTTTTCAGTTTTCGACGAATTTCATTAAATTTGGTACACAAACTATAAAATTTGTCAATTATCATTTTGAGAACTGGAGTAAGAGAAAGTTGTGTGAGTGTTTCACACCAGATTTTTTTTAACATAAAAGAATGCATTGTTTAAAGCTTTTTAGTAGTCATCATAGAGTTTTTTTAAAAAATAGTATGTTTCCTAAATCTATAGTAATGCAAGAAAGAATGAGGAAAAAGCTAAGATAGAGCTGAGCACCTGTCTGACTGTCTGTCTGTTGAGGGATTCTGACCGACAACTACCTGTCGGATCTCTTGGTGACATCTAATAGGATTTATCAAGTTTGAGCTTTTGTGATCTTTTTATTGTTTTTGAGTGTATATTCAAACACTCACACATATACACACACACAAACACATGCCAACTTTTAAAAACAATTCATATTCAAGGGATTTCAAAACTTATATATTTCTAGTGAAAAGTTTTTGATATGATCGCAAAATATCCTCATTTAAGGAAAAATCCTTGAACAAATTCAAATTGTTCTGTCCTGCTCATAATTATATTATTAAGCCCATATATAAATATATATATGAAAAAACTGCCAACAAACCATACGAAAAATTGAAAATGATATTTCTCTTTTTTATTATCAGTGTCAAGAATTTTCACAACTACCCTCGCCGCCGCCCCCCTATTAGCCGTACTGATTTGTCAGACTTAACAAGAAGAAATGACCATGTCATGCGACAAAAGGCCAAATACGTCGTCTCTCTCTCTCTCCCTCTTAAATGGATAGCTTCTTATAATTTTCTTCTAAACAAAGAAAGATAACGGAAGTGAGAACAAAGTTTTCTTTGTTATTCTTTTATATGATGTGTGTCCACGAAGATTCCGGTGTTGAAAAAAAGGTTAATTCATTTCCCATTATTTAATACAAAACAATTAAATATTTTAATTTTATTCTTTGACGATTAAATTATCTTTATTGCTTTTTGAAAAAAAATAAAAATAAATAATTGAAGCAATATTACACCAAGCTAAGCTGCAAAGTTGCCTAAATGATCCAAATACTTATCGATAAAAAAAAGAAGGGTGTGTATTGGCGATTAATCTGGCTAAATTTGGTTGGAACAATTTGGAACAGTTGGTATTTTTTTTTTGCGTGAGACTATTAGTTTTGATTAGTTGGTGTAGTTTGTTGATGTGGTAGGGAACAGAGTTGAATCAAACTTTACTAAATCTAAAGTTAGAATTATTGTTTTTGCTAATGGAAGAAGCTGGGAAATTTGGATGATTAACTTATCTTCGTCTACATCTTGCTTGAAGCAAATGTATATATACATATAAATGTTACTGACATTTATATGAGGTTTTAGATATTTTTATGAAATATTTCAATTTTTTTCATACGGTCAATTTTATTGACCATAAAGTTTTTTACAGAATTTTAAAATTTGCTGAGTATAAAAAAAAATAAAATTACAAATGGGATAATAAAAATGATCTTTAAGCAATTACAAGTAGATTATTGCAGAGTAATTTAGCTGTTCTGGACCCCTGTTTTTTTTATTTTATTTATTTATTTATTTCAACCTGAACACAACAAATACAAAAGGCACGTCAATAACAATACTTCATAAGAATGTATAAAATATTTACAATAACTATAGTATTATGTAAACTAAATCAGTACAGAACTCTAACCACCAAATAAACAAATATCAAGCTATTCACTTTAGTTTAAAGTCGTTAATGCTCCAGTTTGTATCAGTGAATTCTTTTACACTATAAAAACAGTTGGAAATTACAAACTTTTTCAAAATCATCTCAAACTTTCTTATTTCCAACTGTCTTATATTCACTGGGATTTTATTAAAAATTCTTATTGAAACGACATTTGGAAGCCATTCTGTTTTTTTTAACCTTGTCACAGGTAAGTCAATATTTTACTTTGCTTCTTATGTTAAACTGGTGCTGATTTCCTCTAGTCACTACAACTTTATTTCTTTTTTGCCTTAAGGCTAGCTTGTATATGTACAAAGAAGGCAGAATCATAATTTGTAGCTTTTGAAATAGTGGTCTTCCACTTTCATGTAGCTTTTTTTTCGACATAGTTTTAGTCGCTCTTTTTTTGCACTTTAAAAATTTTTACAGTATCAGATGAGGATCCCCATAGCTCCACTCCATAGTTCATTCTGGCATGGAATAACGCAAAATAAGTCATCCTCAATACTTCCAAAGGAACTTCATCTCGTAATTTCCTTAGTAAGTAGACTATCTGAGATAGTCTATTACTCAGAGAGTCAATGTGGATTTTCCAAGATAGCTGACTGTCCAATGTAATCCCCAGAAACACTATCTTGTCATTCTGTTCCCCTTCTTTACGAATACTGAAGGCCATATTCTTTGTTTTGCTCTCATTGAGAATCAGATTATTTTCCTCCAACCACTTTTTCAAACATGAAATATTTGTTTGTGTTCTCTCTGTTACCGTTTTTAAATCCCTTCCTTTGGCAATGAGCGTCGTGTCGTCAGCATACAAAATATTTCTGTCAGGGAAAAAAATTATTCCCACTTCATTGATATACAATAAAAATAACAGTTCTGGAGCTGTTGGACCTCTCTGTCGCAGATACGGCAGAGAGCCTGAAACACCAGCGCATGTGCTTGGTACTTGTCCTGACAACATGCTTCTTGTAACTAGACGCCACCACAGGGTAAAGCACGCCTTGATGGAAATTATGGAGAGAAAAAAAGGTTACGTGACTCTCGAAGAGGTATACGCTGTAGATACAGATGGATCTACAAGTTACGCTGATATTATAGCATTTGACAATGCCAGCAATGTATATTTTGGATCCGACCATCCGTTTTGAGAGTAAAGATCCGAACCAGGGCGAGAAAATAGATGAGGAGAAAAGGGCCATTTACGAAAAATGTATTCCCTTTTATAAGGAGAAGTTTAAGGATCAGTTCGGGATCAGGGAGTACAAGGTGCATGGCTGGTTTGGTGCCAGAGGTGTGGTGCCTAAGACAACCTTGGACTTTTTCGACAAGGTAAATATTAGCCTTAAAGACATAGCTCCTTTAGTGGAGAATATTTTAGTTGACTCCCTGGGAATTATTTCCCAGCATATTTATAGATAAACTTAATGTATATACGTATTTAGACTTAGATGCACTTTATGTCATTTATACATATTATGTCTTTTATTTGACACTGGACATTACGCCATCCTTATATTTTAACTTTTTATGACTAGGTATCATCGCTTTTTGCTATGTCTACGGATTGATGAGTACGCTGCGTGTTGGAGCACCTCAATTTAATTGAGCAGCCCTACTTGATTTTGATTTTGATTAAGTGTTCTCTCTGTTGTATCCACAGCGTTTTCACGTTTTGACAAACCCACTGTTTGGTTCAAGCAGGCTAAGTTTTTCTGTTTCATTTTTTATCAACTAGGTAGAACGCCAAAACATGCCTTAGTCAGCCAAAACTCTCAGTCCAGAGTGTTACAAAAAAAAGAAGCTTTATGTGAAACACATACGATTTTAATACAATTTTAATGCTTCAAGATAAATTTTCTTCTTCAAATTTGGAATTTAGACCAAACTAATGTTACTATCCTTACAACCATACCATACCAATACATTAAACTGAATGTTGATTATATTGCAGACCACTAGGCAGTGCTACTACCAATTCCAGTAGGACGCAATAGCAGTTACAGCAAATCTAATTTTAGACGGGGTGTCTAAGAAATTGGCTATCACTTTTATTTTCGGATGTAAATGACTCAAATAAAAGATGATAGGCTTTTTTATTTATTTGGGAGACTAATTTTCCAGTCAAGCAGCAGGGTGTAGCACAAGCTTCTGGCAAATAATATAGGGCTAGTGTGTTGTTATGGTTATAACAAGCATGTAAGGTTAAGATTTGTAGATTGTTGTAGGGGATTATTGCATTGCGACCTGAAAGATCTATTGTGCCCCCGGAGCCTTCTCAGTGCACTGCCGGCCTCCTAGTTGCAGACAACACTGCCCATCACGGACAATGAGCTTTAGAGGATCCTAGGAAGAGAAAAACTACGGGCAGCATGCTGGATTTGAACCCGGGTCCGCCGCGTTGCTAGTCCAGCGTGCTACCATTGAGCAAATACATTCCTTCCCCCATGGCAAGTTAACTAGGGATGGAGACCCTAGTTTCTATACTGTGTTTGTCCTTGTCTGTAAATTGTAGAGTGTACTCTAGAGTGTATAGTGTGTACTGTTCTGACGAAGTGAATGGAGTACTGAGCTGTGGTAACCTGTGGGGTCGCTACTCCACAAGTAACTGCATGCAACATATACCCCTTGCGGGCACGAAAAGGTTAAGATAATTAACGTTCGTTTTGAATCATAAAAAGATTGTTGTTTTGTGTTTTATGTTGATCAAGTTGACTAATGGTGTTCATATAATTGAGTTGAGTTTAAAACTAATTTTGTTTTAAATAATCCCTATTTATTATAAGTTGTTCAATTTAACTATTTATTATACTTGATGTGTATTATCTCGGACAATTAAACTATTTGATATTTATAACTAATGGTCTTTTACTTTTTGCATTGTTCTGAATTTCCACATTTATATATATTAATATTCAAAGTTAAAAAAAAAGTCTTTATAACCATTTAAAAAAAACAAACATATTAACAAATATTTCAGAAGCCATTAGAAAAAGTCACATGGCGATAACCACCTTTTGTTCATCAATGGATTTAGTGTTGATATTATAGCGTACAATATTCTGCAAAAATGTATTAAAAAAAAAAAAAAAATTTAATAAGGCGATACCTGTCCAATTAAGAAAGAAACGAAGTTTAAAAAAAATCCTTGGAGTGGATTCAGTTAAACTTAAATAAACTAAGTCGCAACTTCTTTAAGTTTATAAGATTTATTACAGGATTTCCTAGTGTAATCAACTAAATATTAGTTATGACTTTGAATTTCCCTACAATTTTTTCGTTATATATTTCTTACATACCCACAAATACAAACACACACATACGTATCCGTAGTCAATATGCCAAAATACATGATTATGTTTGATTACAAATTATGTATTCCGGTGGCATATAATATTGTCTTTATAAAGAATATGTTATAGAAGAAACAATAGAAATTGAGGAGTAATAGGGTAACGATAAAAAAAGTACCTAGTAACTTAGTAATCGTGAATAATCGCAGAAGAAATAGTTCATATACTTGTTTATTGATATACAAACAAAGTGTCCTGTCTAATAATACAAATATTGGAAGCTTCCATATCTACTAAGCTACATCAATTATCAGGTAATAATTGAAGTAGATGCTGTTGCCATATTTACTCCAGTGACAATAAATTGTTCTCGAATTCCTTCCTTCAACCCTATTCCAAATTCACATCTGCTTGCAATGTTGCGTAAATCTGCAATAAAATCGTTTATACTTCCTTCCATCATGTCTAATTTTTGTTCCAAATGTAACTCTTTCTAAACGCGTGCTTTATCTCTTTGTGTACAGTTTTCTTATCGAATCTAATAATTGACTTTAAGTCAACCAAAAGCCAATCATGCATGGAAGAGAAAATTAAGCCCCCCCCCCACTATACGCCATCCATGTCATTCATGTGCAATATTTGAGGGAAGAATTTTAGGCTCTGGCCCTCTAGTACATTGCTCTACTACCATCCGCTCTGGTAATTGCCAAAAATTGGTCTAATAATCGAGTTAACAACTATCCTGAAAAAAAAAGCCCATTTGACGAAGAGTCGGTTCATACCAAAACTCCTGACGATGGTCACAATCCGAAGAACTTAGTAACTGTGGACGTATCTTGCGGGATATCTGCAATAATCTACTTAGAAGACAGCCTAAAAGTAAAGGAAATAAATATTTAAAAGTTTTCTCGATAAATTTGATAATCTGGAAGAAGAGATCTTCACCTTATCGAGTGCTATGTAATGGGATCCAAATCATTAAAGATTCATAGGGGATCCGAAGAGCAAAGAAGCAGACATTAAATGAATAAAACGTTAGTTACTCCCCACCTAGGAAGAGTTCAATTCATATAAATAGAGTGACATCAAAACTTCAGGATAGTTTCACGACAGTTTTTACAATAGTTCATCCAGTCAGCAATATATCTACTTACTTTTTCTATTTACTCAGCCAGTTTGTCTCCTAATAATCCTTTAGCTACCTAACTTCTATTTAACTATAAAGTCCTTGTAGTTTGTGTGTTTCATTCATTAAACAGTGTTCAGTATATCATCTAGTTTATTTCTAATCTCATTCCTAAATCCATTCTCACTAATTCTCTCTCTCCTTCTCGCATCCATTATAACTGGAATGGACTAGAAGATATACTGCTGACTCAGATAAAAATAGTTGGACCAAATTAAACAGACATAAACATAAAGAACATCTCACACTCAATCAGGCATCCATTGATCAGGTGCCAATATCTTGAAATATTTGCCAAAATCGCATAAATCTAGATCTTATTACCAATAAAACTTCATCCTCAAGATGAAGTCTTTATAGTTATTCTATTACTATAAAATACACAATCAGTTTTTTAGTAAAAAAAAAAACATGGGCCCAACAAAAAAATAGGACTTCAGTATGTGACAGTACTACAAAATAGGAACTCAGCAAAAATAGGGGGGAAAAAAGAAGGAAATTGATGTGTACGTGCTTTCCCCACTAAGGTTACAAACTTATCGTTAGCTTTAGTGAATCATGACGGTCAAGTAATCTCCTTTCTGATTGGACAGTTGGGAAAGGAAATAAAGTGGTCTAGTGGAATATATAGATGGATATGTTGTTGTATCCGTTTGTTATATTGATTCAACTTGAAGTTCTAGCAACAGAATGCTTACCATTTTCCATGTCTTATTTATGAAAAGGATTTTAAATGATTTAAATGATGTGTTTGTTGTATTGAATCCAGAAATGAGATTAGCAATTGGTTACCGTATTTTAGTGCATGTATACTGTGCGAAGAAGAGGTTTTTTTTCTTTTTAATTAGAAATTTACGATCTCTATAAGACTATAATGAGTAAAATAATAATTACGATGTGAGAAGTAGAAAAACAGAACCTACTAGCCGTGATCAGTACCGAAGGAAATCTTAAGGGTCGTTATGATGAGTTTTGTATAACGATTGGAGAAGGTCAACTATACAAGGGCAAGATGAAAAAGTTCTAAGCCTAGCCCATAGATAGCACTGCTACAAATGAAATTACTGTATTGTTATGTTGGCACACTTGTTGCAAAAATAAATAGCGAATCTGAATTTGATAAGACAAATAGTTTGTTTTATACGGCTGTTTGTGCAGCGTGTTGTGTGTTTTTGGCAAAATGAATAAACTTGAATACCATTCCGTCATAAAATTCTTCATTTTGGATAGTGTATTGCCAACAGACATTCATCCAAAGTTGGTGAAAGCGTATAAAAAGTTTGTACCTTCGTTATGAATAGTAAAAAAAATGGGTCGCTGAGTTTAAACATGGTCCCACATGGATTGAAGATAATCCACACGTAGGACGGCCAAAAAAACTGCAACTACCGAAGAAAATATCGAGAAGATACACAATATGGTTCTAGATGTTCGACGATTAAAGGTGTATGAGATAGCTAAGGTTGTAGGCACCTCAGAAAGAAAGGGTAAGGCATATTTTACACAAAGAACTCACTATGAAAAAGTGCTGTGCAAGATGGGTGCCGCATTTGTTAAATTTTGATCACAAACAATTATGGAAATGAGTTTTTCAGCAATGTTTGTGCTGTTTTAAGAAGAATCCAACCGATTTTCTGCGCCGATTTGTTACGATGGATGAAACGTGGGTTCATCATTTTAAACCGTAGTCAAAACAGTCCAAGCAATGGGTAGAAGCCGGTGGCTCTGTATCGAAGAAAGCAAAGAAAATTGCATCGGATTGAAAGGTTGTGGCTAGCGTTTTTTGGCTTCAGGGACGGTAGCCAGTTACTGGGCAAACGTTGGACAAAGTGTATTGAACTAAAGCAAGACTACATTGAGAAATAAATGCATTTTTAAAATAAAAAAACTCATTTTCACCACTACGCCGAAAACTTGTAATTTTGCCCACGAATATCTTTCGGTGTAGCTTAGATTGGAATGTCTGATTGGTTTATGTCTGTAGATTTTAGTGACACATACTTTTCACATGTTTGAGAATAATATATCAAGTTTTTTTTTTAATTCCATAGTTAATGTAGATCGTCTTGCAAGGAGTTTATAAAGAGAAATCGGACGTTTATGCTTCGTTTCACTTTTCACGTCTTGCAAAATAACTGTGTGCCCCGGGGCATTACATCCACCTTCTAAAACAAAGAATACTATGTGTCTTGCCCAGAGCTACATATAAGAGCAATCATGTTTCCGTCTAAAGCGTAATTTTAATTTATTATACCATATATGAATTAAATAATAATATCTAATTAATTAAATATGCTGCCAAAATTTCAAGTTTAAAAAGAAAATAGGTTGACTGAAAGTTCGTTTTTTCAGTTTTCTGCAATTTTCTCCATTAAAACACCAGATGGTGAAATGTAATTGGTGTGACGTGATGTTGTGTGTTTTGTAAGTATTGTAGCACGAGCGGTTTGGTAAAAGGGGCTTGTAAGTATATATGTTTAAGAGAGAAGTATTAGAAAATAATCTAGAGATCACCACTGTTTTTGAAATAAACATATTATTCTCTAAGTGAATTGAAATATTGAATATGTGGATGGATCCGCAATGCTGGATAATATCTGGTATTTCATCCGTCTTAGCATGCATATTTATTTTCTTCCTGACCGGTTTCGGATTCTCATCCATCGTCAGAACAAGTTCATGTAGAAAGTTCACTTCAACGTTGTTTCTGTTACTTATTACTCACACTTGTTGGTTGTATATCATTATGTGGGGAGTTTATAAGGTTATGTTACTATGTGTATGTGATTAAGCAAAATGGAATTATTGTAAGTTATGATTAGACATTAGAAAAATAGAGTATAATAAATTTGTTTACATGTTTTGCAGAATACTCTATAAATAAATTTTTAATAGTGTTGTAAAGTATGCTCAGTTGTCTTATCAAGTTATTTTTATGGGGGGGGGGGGATAAGTTATTCCAGGAGTTGCCATTAATCACATACACATAGTAACATAACCTTATAACCTACCCACATAATTATATACAACCAACAAGTGTGAGAACAAGTAACAGAAACATTACGTTGAAGTAAAACTCTCTACACGAACTTGGTGAATTTGCTCTGATGGATAAAAACCGAAACCGGTCAGGAAGAAAAAAATATGCATGCTATGACGGATGAAATACCAGATGAATTGAAATACTTTACAATATTCACAATAATATGCTTATAATATATTGAAATTAGCTAGATTAAACACAAATGTTAACACTTTAACTGGCACTTATGCTATTATTATTATTATTATATCTGTGGGGGGGAAACCCTACGCTATCCAAAGCCTCACTGGGCCCATATAGCTACCCCAAGAAAAACAACAACAAGCCGGGCCTATAACAAAAATCCAGACCCGGATCTAATCCATCTAAGATTCACCACAGTCCGAATAAATCGGACAATAACCTTAAGCGGAAATAGCCTAAGCTCTTCCACAGACATCCTATTCCGACCAAAGGTCCTGAACCTAATTTCCTCACAACCCAAGCAATCAGTCATAAGATGGATGGGTGTTTCCTCCTCTGTCTCACAGACTCTACAAAATGGATCCGGCATGAGCCCCATTATGTAGAGATGTCTCCTTAAACCACAATGTCCAGTAAGAGATCCAACCAGATGCCTGAGAGCGCTCCGTGAAAAACACAGCAACGTCTCACTAATGGCCTTGTCCGGACCCCCGATGAGCATTTTGGACTGCCGAAAACCAACTGAGCTCATCCATAAGGATGAATGCTGTGAAGCTGTCCATGTCTGGAAGCCTGACAGACATGTGCCAGAAGATAACAGCACAACAGCAGGCTCGGGACCAATGAAAGGAACAGAGGCGCCTAATTTGGCAAGCCTATCCACCTGCTGATTTCCAAAAATTCCCATGTGACCTGGCACCCATACTAGAAGCACATCCTTCAGAGAAGAAAGCTCTTCCAGTCTTTTTGAACATTCTAACACCAAACCTGGAAGTGAAGACGCATGAACTCAGCGCCTTCAACGCAGCCTGGCTGTCCGAGCAGATACAAACACCTTTTAAGTTAGTGTTACGTACTGATGGTAAGTGAGCGATTCCTGATACAAATATTCTGGTTGAAAGCAGAATTTTGACTCCCCTTTAAAGAATGTTTTCTCTTTGTAGTTCAAATCCTCCCCTGTGAGAAGGGGCAAAAAGACAAAGCTGACTAAGTTCTATGACCCCACTTCTGTAACCGGTGTCTTCTACCTGGGTTTTATCCTTTTTTTACCAAATGAACTTGCATATTTTTCTTTCAAATCATAATTTTCTTCAAATTATATTTATAGATATAATTTCTGGCATCCATTACAATGGATTTTATTAAAATTTTGTATACAAACCATACACAGAGAGAGATCTACGTATATCACTTTTGTTTGAAATTTTCTTCTATGAAAGTTCATTTAGGCGGGCTTTGGAATTTTTCCTCAAAAATGTGTTTTTTATTAAGTTTATAGATTCTCCCATTGATGATATATTGAAGACATTTAAAAATCTAGTAAGAACTATTATAAATTTGAAGAAAGTTTATCATACATAAACTGTGTAAATTGAAGTAAGAGAAAGTCAGGTGAGTGTTTACAGTAGATTTTTTATTTATTTACAACTGACCCAAACTCTTGAACGATTCCCTAATAAGTTAATTTTAATTCTTAAAAATAAAATTACAAATTTTATTTACACTGGCTAAACTCTTCCATCATAACTGTTAAGTATTTAAGCAAAATTTTCAAACGATTAATAAAAAAGAATAAAGGAAAAAAAAATAATTAAACACAGAAGTCATTGTTGAAAAAAAAAAAAGAATGTTGACATTAAAGGTTGCGGAGGGGGGGAAGAGAATTTTTTTTTTCTCCAGCTTCTATTGTTGAAGAGACGAACAATGAAGCTATGGTTTGGTCTTTAACCTCGCCGCGTGAATTCCACTTTTGTTAGGTTTTCTCTTTGAATTTTACATTTCTTTGCTCTACTGCTAGTTAATGGCGATTTTTTTTATCCATATTCTAACAATTAGTTGTTATAAACAGAGAGGTGATTGGGCAGATCGTACTTTTTTTTTTTCTAGAGTTCCTTGAGTTTTTTTGCGGTGTGTGGGAGGGGGGACTCTTACCATTAAGTGATACTGGGCTAACATTGTCTACTAAACAAACGAGGTAAATCTAATGCTCTCCTATAAATACAGGAGAGGGTCATTCAATAAGTAAAGAGACCCCGGACGATAAATAAAAAAATACCTAGAATAGGGGGGGGAGCCTCATTCCACTGCGACCTACAAGTCGAGGTCTATTGTGGATCCCCTTAAGTTACAGAACAGCCCCCAGCTTTGCCCTCCTAATCAATCCTAGCAAAGCTGAGAGCGGCTCCGTCATGAAGCTTTCAGCTTCGGGATTGCCCGTCCCCAATTGAAGAAACCTAATCCTCGCCAGGCCGGCGCACTCACAAAGGATGTGCGCCGGGGTCTCCTCCTCTACCTTGCAGAATCGGCATACCGCACTATCCGCAAGTTGTAGGTGGTGCATGTGTCTATTCAGCCTACAATGCCCTGTTAGTAGACCCACAATTAACCTTATATCCCTTCGGGTCTGGCTCAGTAGGTCTCTGGTAAATTTAGGCAAATGTCTTTTAATGAAGAGCTTTGCCTGCCTCTGTCCTGGTGTTCCCTCCCACCAACGCAGACGCTGATCTTCTATCCAACCCCTGACAAAAGTTTGAATGAGACTCCTGGACAAGCCGCAGAAGGGTTCGGGGCCTATAAAGGTATCCTGCGAACCCTCCCTCGCTAGGGCATCCGCCCTCAAATACAGGAGAGGGTCATGCAATAAGTAAAGAGACCCCGGACGATAAATCAAAGAATACCTATGTACATATGTATATAAATGTCTCTACTTTCGTTTTGGTTGGGTCCCGTAGAGCTGGAAAGCAACAGAGATATTTTCCATGATTGCCTGCTTCATATTGTGGTTTTCATCGATCGGTTTTGCCCATCATCGCCGGATGTCTTGATAAAATTGTATGATATGAGCGAATACCCTATGCAAATCTATGTTATCATACACGTGTTTTATCCAAGACATCCTGATGATGGGCGAAACCCATCCTGAAACTGGTCGATGACCAGAAAATAAAGCAGGCTATCATGGATAAATATCTCTGAAACGTAATATCAATTATTTAACATGCACATGAATTTAATAAAGAAAATCAACGCACCCAAATAAAAACATTGTTCAAACAATCAGTTTATATGCAACGAAATAAACTACACAGATCATATAATACTAAAGTTTTTTTACGGTGAGATCAAAAAAGATAAACTGCCAGTTAATATATTGTAACGCAGCCACTGGGGCCATATCTAGGGGAAGAAGCAGGCACCTTAAGTTCTCCTCGTGGCCGCTGGGAAGCGCTAGCGGGGCGCCTCTAGATTCTTCTATAGCGATCTCCCATGGTCTATCGCGACCGAGATGTACGAGAAACTTCTAGAACCTTCTCTAGTGGTATAAATAGGAGAAGAACAGCTCAAGGGAGAGAGTCTCGTTACAAATGGAGTGCGCGCTTGTTAAAAGTGAACTGAGAGAACATTTGTTGGTTTTATAAATATATTTAAGTGGTTTATTTGTAATTTATTGTGTTGAACAATAAACTGGTGTTGTTAGAAGTTTAGTGTGTTTTACCTAAACCGAAACCATTAGCAACTAGTTGCAGTAGCTAGTTGGATAAACGTTACAATATATTTTACTTTGGTGTGTTTTAAAATGAAATTAACCGAAAATTCAAAATTGATAAATTCGTATTCGCTTAAATAGAATTCTTAAACATAGGCCAGAGTTAGATCGTACATAAACAGAAACTAATCCCAGTGATATATATTAGATACTTGGAAATTATTATTATAGTTTGAATAAGATTGATCAAAAATCTTGTTTCTATTTTATAATTTTTTCCTACACGCGAACTAAGTGGAATTATTTCGTGGAAACAATCACGATAGAATGAAAAATATCTTTCCATTCTTCTAATACGAAAATAACAATTTATATTATGAACATCTTAAAGTTAAAACTTATTTAAAAGAAGAATTTAATATTGTTATAACATTAATTATATCGGTAAAATATCCTGAATTTATGGTTTGGTTTTTTTTTGGAACATAAAAAAATCTTGGTATTTTATCCATCGTAGCATGCATATTCGTTTTGTTAGTGACCGATTTCGGATTTTTCTCCTTATACCTTGAACCGAGTGTGTACGAAAAATGTTTTTAGCGAATGTTATATATACAGAGTGTCCCAAGGTATAAAATAACGACTTTTTATCGGAAATTAAGGTAGCTAGAATAAAACTAAAAAATACGTGTCCCAGTAGTTTTTTGTTAGAAATGGAAATTTAATTTTCAAATTTGTTTCGGTGCTTCCAGAAGCGAGGTACAGGCACGAACTTCATTTTTTCAAATGGGAAGGCGTGGTTTATATTTAAAAAATAGATTCCTCTATTTTTTTTAAGAAAAATTAACTTGAACGGTTTTTATTTTGTGAGCGATATTTTACAAGTTATGAATGAAAACATGATACTTATAAGAAATTTCATAATGATATTATAACTGTTTTTTGATTGAATAAGAAGAAAAGTACTATTTTTATTATAAATTTTACTCCTCATTAATTACAGATCTTGCTTCGAATTGGCCTCCACCATTAGAGATGCATACACATGCTTTTTCCTTCCAATTGTACCCTTATGACCAACGAAATACATCTCTAATGGTGGGGGGGCCAGTTCGAGCAAGATCTGTAATTAATGAGGAGTAAAATTTATAATAAAATAGTACTTTTCTATTTATTCAATCAAAAAACCGTTAAAATATATTTTGAAATTTCTTATAAGAATCATGTTTTCATTCATAACTTGTAAAAATATCGCTCAAAGAAAAAAAAACCGTTCAAGTAAATTTTTCTCTTACAAAAAATAGAGGAATCTATTTCTTAAATAAAAAACCACACTTCCCATTTGATAAAATGAAGTTGGTGCCTGTATCTCGCTTCTGGAAGCACCAAAACAAATTTGCAAATTAAATTTCCATTTCTAACAAAAAAACTACGGGGACAGGTATTTTTTAGTTTTTTTTCCCTAGCTATCTCAGTTTCCGATAAAAAGTCGTTATCCATATACCTTGGGACACCCTGTACATATATATATATATATGTGTGTGTGTGAAAAAAATATCTCAAAAACGAAAAGTTGCAGGAAGCTCAAACTTGGTATACCGTTTAGGTCCTACCCTGCATCAGACATGAAGATTTCCGGGAAAATTCATCAACCGGAAGTGCCACTTTACTGAATGTTTTTTTTTTTTTTTTTTTTTTTAATTTTTTGTAATTTTCACAAAAACGGCTCCAACTATTTTCTTTAAAATTTGTATACTACCTACACACACACATACAAAGAGCTATAACTTTTATTTTAAAACATTTTTATTGAAAACCTACGGGAAAATTAATTTAAGGGCACTTTTGGAGGAGTGGAGGAGAGGTTATGTTTTCCTCTATAATGTTATTTCAATTATTACACAATTGAATCATCTGAATAGTAATAATTAAAATTAAATGTGTTGTCGAAATCCCAAGAGTTTGAAGAAAATCGGATAACCGGAAGTGACCGGACTTTACTGAATAGGTTTTTCAGTTTTTTTGTGATTTTCTCCATAAAAATGCCGCCGACGGTTTTAAACACTAATAATAATTGTAAGTGTAAAGAAAATTTCACCATTTCGCAGTAAGAGAAACTCGTGTGAGTGTTTCACATCAGATTTTTTTGTTTACATAAAACTAATTGGCTTTTTTAGAAGCAACTAGAAGTGTTTGATGTAAAGACTGCTGTGAATAAAAGGCGATTCCCTAAATGGGTTAAAAAGTTTCATGCAAATTATAAAAGTTAGAGTGAAAGTTATTGTTAAGATGGATGGAAAATTCTACGAAAGATTCTAATTATAGAAAGAATATAAACATTATTAGTGATTAAATTATTAAACAAAAAACAAACAAACAAAAAAATGGAAACTTTACAATTTTAGTTGTTGGTTACAATGAATATATTATTCAAACTCATCAATTTCCTTTATGTTATTTCATTTACTCTGAACATGCGACCCCATTAGGAAAATGAATCCAACATAGACGTCATTATTAACGCATATTCTAATTAATCCTATTATATGTCCGGATATATTTCTTAACATTATAAAGAAAGTTTTGTATAGAAAAGTACATATAATTCAAATTTGTTGTATACGTTTGTTAATAGATTTTATTTAATAAAATTTAATATCAAGACGACATTAAAGGATAATTTGCAACTTGTTTACTTTAATTAATATTATTAATGGTTATTCATTCATTTAATATTAATTATGTTGATTATATTAAATATTATTACTAATTAATAATTAATTAGGGACGAAATATTCACGAATTACTGTTATTGGATAAGCTCACTACTTTTTTTTTTTTAAATTTTTTATTAAACAGTATTCTTCAGGAAAATATTCTCTCGCTACAAACAACACTGTCCATCACCGGATAGTGAGCTGGAAGAGGAAACTAGGAAGAAAAAAATCTAAGGGTAGATCACTAGACTCGAACCCGGGATCTTTCGCGTGGTAGTCCAACACGCTAATCACTGAGCTAACCCCTTCCTTCACACTGTACTAATTGATAAATTTACTATAGATTCGCATTTTAGAAAAAAAAAAAAAAAACACAAATGGTGCCTGATATGTTCTTGATTTACAAATAGATACTCTGTAAACTTTAAATAAAAACCGTTTACTAACACTCATTCTACATTAGGGATACATATTTTTTTATATATTTGTTTTATATATTTATTTACCACATTTGTTTTATATATTTAATACCATATGTTAATTAATTAATTAATTTATTTATTTTTCCTTAGTCTATGACAAAGTCTCTGCCATTATTTGTGATTTCTAAAATTTGGCTTACATTCCGACTCCACTCATCTCCATTGTCATTCACTAACCGTTTAGTTACATTTCCTTCCCTGATATATTTTCTTTACACACACGCACACACAAACATACTGACTAATCGTTAAAAAAAACTCTCAAAACCAGGTGAAAACTTATTTTTTCACAATATGATAAGTTTTTTATTTTTTTATTTTTGTCTGTGGGGAGGGGCCAAGCCCTTTGCTAACCAAAGCCCCTCTGGGCTCATATAGCTTCCCCAAAGATCGGAGCCTTCTCAGTGGACTGCCGGGTCCCGGACAGTGTTCTCTCGTTACAGACAACTCTGTCCATCACCGGCCAGTCAGTTGTATGAGGCTCCTAGGAAGAAAAAATCTAAAAGTAACACTTCTGGACTCGAACCCGGGACCTCCGCGTTACTAGTCCAGCGCGCTATCCCTTCCCTTAATATGACAAGTTAGTAATGCTTCTTCTTGTTGCGTTAAGAGAATCATTCTTCCAATGAGGGTAGTATTTTCTTATCTTGTTAGAAGAACCTTGTTAGAAGAAATGTTCTTATCAATTGGGTTTATATATTTATATGTAAGTGTATCGATTCATTTAAAGAAGAAAACTCATTAAAACAAGAAATTTTATAAGTAGTATTAATTTTTTCCTGATTAGGCATTAATATTTTTATTTTTTCTTGGTTTTATAAAACTAATCAAAAAAAGTTTCTAAAGATATTATACAAGTATTTTTACGGTTCATTAATCTATAAATAAAAACATTCCTTTGTCTTCTTCAGGACAATTATTGAAATAATTGAAAATACTTTATATTAACTATATTGTTTATACCTCAACAATATCATAATCTGTAAAATTAGAGACATGAATTTTAAATAATTCATTATAAATTCATAATTTGCTATATCAAAACCATCAAATTTCAAATCTTAAGATATAAATAAAATAAAAATAAACATAAATTTTTCACATAAATATATTGGAAATTCAGTTAATATTTTAGTTGTATAACTTTACCAATTTTAATAAGATTCTGACTAGATAGAAAATCCAAAATTGATTCGTTGTAACTGATAATAACCAACAGATAATTTAGCGGTCAGTTAGTTTCCTTTTCATGTATTACGCTTCAACATTATTCTTTTATAGTGGCAACCATTGACAAGGCAGGACACTTCATTCATGGAAAACATTCATACCAAGCAAATTCAAAAGGGGCATTGCTGCTTTAGGGTTGATAAAAGAGCCGGGGTAAAGTTTATAGCAAAATTCAGTATATATTTTTTTTAAGGATAAATTAGATTGTGCATCAATTTTTTTTATTTATTTTTTTATTTTTTTGATTGGAATAAAAGCGCAAGACAGAATTCTGCTTTGGCAGGGTACATTAATAGAGGATATATTTGAGCAAATGCAAGATTTTCATTGGCGTTTCTTTGACGCTTTTTTGTTTGTTTTGCGATTCAAGGCAAACAAGGTTCTGATTATTTCAGAACAATGTAAAAAAGTATGTCATATCTTATGGAACCCTATTCTTGAATCTTGACAGAATTCCGCAAGTGAGATGATTTTTATTACTATTGGGAAATAATAATTAAGTGCGATTATTTATTTTTGTATACTTATATCCAAAAAAAAAAAATCATTTCTTTGTTGAATTAAAGAGGCGCACTTCAAAAGTTGACCTAATCCAACAGTTTGTTCTAATCCAAAACATTTTCAACCACTATTAAAACCAGAAGAAGCGGCTTACAAGAAATAATTTTCCACTGGAGGAATATTGCGCGGCAGAGGAATTCAAATTTTTTTTTGGAGAGGCTAAGAGCTCGCATATGATATCCTACTGATAGGGAGAAAGGTGAGCTAAGATGTTGTTTCCTTCTAAAAAATAAAAAATAAACGCCTGTGTGGGCCCAAGCCCAATGACCAAAGCCCCTCTGAGACTATAGTTACCGTAAGTTCGGAGCCGGCCTCCTGGCAGTGCTTTACCGTTACAGACAAACAGTGCCCTTTACCGGACAGTGTACTGTAAAGACTCGAAGGGAAAGAAAATCTAAGATCTAAGGGCCTATTGCTGGGACTCAAACCCGGGTCCTCTGCGTTGCTCCAGTGCGCTATTACTATATTAGTCTCCCTAAAGAAAATCCTTGCAGATCTTGTAGACGATTCATTTTGTGAATTCAATTCTTTCATCTTCCCAGAACTTTCTAAAAATCAATTTAACTCCTTAAATTTTGATTTGTAAGTCTTTACATCTCACTGCTATTATAAATACTAGTTATTGAATGTTGAAGAGAATAAATATCGTTTTGGAAATTCAGCCCATCTTGTCTGAAATAAACTTTTAAGTAATGAGATTACTGCCATCACGATTTCTTTTGAAGAAGGTCACTTTTAAGGGCTTTTAAGGGTAAGAATAGAATATTATCATGTGAATGTCACATAAAGGGCTAACCGCTTATAGTGACGGGTGGATAAAAATTTGTGGCAGAGAGAAGGCAATAATAATCTTCAATCTTATAATTGGGATTCGCAAACTTCATTCTTGATTTTGGAAGTTAATATTTTATCCAGATATTTAGTTCGCTATTGTTTCGGCAGAATTTGAAGCCCAAAACTTCATATGGAAATTTCTATTCAGGTAATTCCTCTACAATGAGTTTACATGCTATTTTCTGATGAACTTAACAAAGCTATTAAAAAGGCTCCTTTTGAGGTTTCTTTGTTAAGAAGTTGATCTTCTTCTTCTCTCTTATCTTCACCCTCGTCTACCTTCTGTGAAGATGTGAGGTTTCCCTCTTATAGAGCCTAACCCAACCATCTCTGTCTATTGCCAACATCCTCCTGCTTACGTTATTCCATCAACCTTCTCTTAAATATATCCTGCACCACTTCTTCCCAACTTTTCACAGAGCTCCCACTCGGTCTTGCTCCCTCGATATTCACTGCAAAAGTCTGTGTACACATAACTCAGAGCATTCTCTTCGATTAGCGTTTCAACTGCTTTGATATTTAAGCCCTGCCTAATGATTGTCATTTCGATTCTGTCTCATCTTGTCTTGCGTTCTCTATCATTCCCAGGAACCGCATCTCATAGCCTTCAGCTAATTGACGTGTTTTTTTTTTTTTTTCCAACGTCTGGGATTCGCTACTATGTTAAGAATGGAGACAAATGTGTTTCTGTAAACTATCTTTTTGCTGTACTTAGTCAATTCATTTTTTTTTTTTTATTTAAGGAATCCCTCCTTTAAACAAATGAAACACGTTCCTGCAGCTCTAATCCTTTCTCTTATATGGGACTTACACTACTTTCACCACCCAGATGCATATTCGGTGCCTTTCTCCCTTCGTTGTTGGAGGATCAGCATTGACGCATGATGTACACCGTCTATCGTAAGATGTGACTAAAGGGGCCAACTGTCCGTTCCTATGTTGCCCATACTGCTTCCTTCCTAGAACTATCGTATTTATCATTCCAATCATTCCGTTCTTAGGGTCATTTTATATGGGAAGCACATTAGGCTTTGCGGAAGCTTTAAGGGAGGTCTCTTTTCCAAAAAAGTGGCTACACTGTTTTTACATGTACGCGATAAGACTCACTCGTCTAAAATAGTGGTGTACAGAACAAAGTGTAAGAAATTAACTTCGGCTACTTGCATCCTACTCTGAAATCTAAAGGCTCTTTATGGTAACACAAGAAAGCCCTATTAAAAGTCAACGCTCATAAATGCCAACCCCTACATTAACACTTTATTATAAAACAGATTAGACTTGATGGTATTATAAAGGTATTTGTTGAACGTTGATGAATTATGTTATGCAAAAATTTGTTGAGGATCGATCAAGAAAGAAACATTCAATTATGCCAACGTTTCGACAAAGTTTCCTATCTTTATCAAGGCTTTAATATATAGATTATCGTAAAGATGTGGAGAAAGAATTTTTAAACTCTTCTTTCTCCACATCTTCACGACTATCTATCTATATATATATATAAAGCCTTGATAAAGACAGGAAACTCTGACGAAACGTTGGCATAATTGAATGTTTCATTCTTGACCGATCTTCACCAAATTTCTTCATAACATTGGATGGTATTGTAATATTTTAGCCTCTTTTATTCAACAAAGAAGTCGTACAATAGAATTCAGTATACAAACGAAGGAATATTAATCCTGTAATTTTTAGAATTCAAGAACTGAGTTCCTAAGGGTGTTCTTTTTTTTTTTTTTAAATAAATAAAAGCAAATATTAAAAAATATCTTCAAAATAATAATAATAATAATAATAATAATGGAAACAAACTTACCTCTTTTAGACCATTGACTTTTTTGCATTTCTGATAAATTCCTCTTGAGTTTAGCTGTAGACCAATTCTTATTATTCTGTAATGAATCTGAAATATTTTGGATAGGTGCAAATGTGCCAACAAAAAAAAAAAAAAAAAAAAAAATTATGCATAGTTTAAATAAATATAAATTTAATGCAATGTGGTTCATTTATTCATGCTGAATTAATTTATTTTTAAAATATTCCTGGTAAAAATAAAAAAAAAATAAAAACAAATAATTTGGAAGAGCTTTAAAAAATGAGTATAATTAAATAATAAGATTATTAAAGCTTCAAACTTTTTGATTATTTTATTTATTTATTTATTTCGATGAAAATATCCTTATTGTTATAATTTTTTTTTTTTTTAATGAATGTTTCAAATATTTCGGCAAGAATTAAAATAAAAAAAATATAAAAAGATAATTATTTTGCTGTTTGGGGGGGGGGAGTATATCAAATCTCGAAAAGGAATGGAAACGTTATAAAAAGGAATAAAAGCTTTTTTCGTTAGCATCAAGACCACTGAGAAAAAAAGGATGTCTAAGGAAATTCATTCCATTCTAGTTCAAGTAGAGGACAGGCTATTTACGTAATCAGATCATTGTATGCTGATTTTAGCTTTCTGATTCTTATTTTTTTTTTTTAATGTTATTTAAATGTATTTGATGCTTTTAAGGAAAAAAATAATAAGATGCATGCCTTTATCTATCCGCTATTTATTTTTAAAAAATATTTATGTAATAACGTGTTAAAAATACTAGTCGATTATTTTATACGTTAAATCGACTATTTCATCCAATTTGAATGGAAATATCCGTTCAAGAAAGATGTTCCGTACTAATTTAGCATTAATATATCTTAACAGATTTCTTGTTTTCAATTTATTTGTTTAAATTTATTTTTATAAATCTACTATAATTTAATTCAATAAATTGATCTAGTTATTTTCTAGTGTTTTTCTTTTGTTTCTGTTGCTGACTGTTACTGGGTATATCTTACATTTATTATAACTGATGGAACATCAATTCTAAAGTAAAAACAAATTCAATATAGTAACAGTTTAAAGTTTAAGTCAATATTGCAGACAACTTTGCAATCTGTACAAATAAATTTATAGACTTAAAATATGAAGACGTGGATGTAGTTTCTCTAAGCTGACCGAGCTGCTGTCAAGTTTTAGTTTTGTTTAAAAACATGATTTTATCAAAATTTGTGTTCGTTTATTTATTTATTTTGACTTCACACGCCTTTCTCTTACTACAGATTGCATTGTTATAATTGACTGATTCTCTTCAATCATAACTATAATTCTTACTAGATATTAAATTACGTGTAATTTACATGAATCGAAAACGACTTTTTTTGAGGAAAGAATAACCACTGCCCTCCTCCCAGTAAACCCCCCTTAAAGAATTTTCCAAAGTTCTAAACAAAAGTGATAGGTCTCTCTCTGAATGTATAGTTTGTATATAACCAAGTTTAATGAAAATCTGTCGGTGTTTTTATGAAGAAAATCCGCAGTAAAGTCGCACTTCCTTCCGGTCAACCGATTTTCTTTTTTTCTTCCGGCAACATATTTAATTCTTTGTGCCACGCTGCAAGTTTTACCGAAACATTAGGCAATATTAGGTTTGCCTAATAATATGGTAGAATTGTTAGGAGCAGGTTTAAAATATAAAGATCACTAATTGTTCATTTATTTAAAATATTTAGATATCTATTTTAATATTTAGGTTTTTGGTTTGGTGTGAAGAATATAATATTCATATTATTATTATGTAAACAATATGTATTATTCAAACTAAAGACTGCAGCAGAAAAAAATAGGTTTAAGGATAAATCTATTCAAAACCAAATATATATGTGCACTGAAGTTGGCCGGCCACTTCCCAGAGATCTTTTTGGGCCCGTGCAAATTTGAAAAAGTTAAGAGCTCCGTATACTTAGGATTGCTAGTTAGCGAAGATAATGAAATATCGGAGGAAATTAAAAGACCAATCGTTCTCGCGAACAGATACTACTTTTGGCATACAGCGACACCTGAGGAGTAGCCTAATAAGTAGAAACACCAAGATCACTCTCTACAAGACATGGATCGAAAACCTGGACCCTCTAAAAAAAAAAGATGAGGAAGTATTATTGGTCTTCGAGCGGAAAGTACTTCGTAAGATCTATGGGGCGGTCAGAGAGGGTAATGTCTGGAGAAGAAGGACGAACCAGGTAATAAAGAGTGTGTACAAGGAACCAGATTTGGTAAAATTTGTAAAGCTTAAGAAGGTTGCGCTGAGCCGGTATCTTGCGAGGAAAGCCGAATAGCAAGAAAAGAGATTGAAGAGGAGAAGCTGGAAGGTAAGTGGCGTATAGGACGACCGAAGTTGAGATGGTCAGAGGGAGTAAGAAAGGATGCCGCACTCATTCTTGGCACGAGCAACTGGAAGGCAGCTGCACAGAACGGGGAATACTGGCGGAAACTTTTGCATGAGGAGGCCATGGCCCAGTCCATGAAGTGGGCTGTAGCGTCATTGATGATGATGAAATGAATTAATTGTTTTAATTTAGCATTGTATAGATTTATAATACATGTATTTGGCAACATTATTATATATATTGTTTTTTTATATAGGCTTGAGAGCAGCGGGGTGCGAAGAATCTAGAGTATTCTACCCCAGTAGTGACAGGTGTGTATAAGTGTTTATTTGGGGATGAATGTATTTATTGGAATGCGTGTATTTATTTGCGTGATTATTGTATAATAGAGATGTTAGAAATAATGATTGAAGATCGTGACTGGCAATTGATAAGACTGGTCGATCTGTGTGGTTGAATGTCAAAGGCAGTTTAGTAAAAGCGCTAATGACCTTGGCAGTTGATGCGCCAAGAAAAAAAAAATCAATTCTTATTAATATTATACGGATGATAGAAAATTGTGTTTGTAATAGTGCCGCAAAGATAATGCAACCACAGCGGAGAGAAGAGAGGCTCTCTCTGGTTAACAGAGACTACTCTGTGACTTAGGCAGGCTAGAGTGGGAGAACCTGTGTACATAAGCCAGTGGGGATCTATCTGAAGGATATCAATACAACCATACAACTGTACACCAGTCGTCGCATCGGGTCATATCTCTACTCTCATCATTCATTCTATCATTTTCATTATAAAGTCCAGTGCAGTTAGTGTAAACTTAGCTACACTATATTAGTGTCAGCATATCTCGTTCATTTAATCAAACCTAATTTCTCTCCTCAACAACTCCATTATAGTGTGCATGTGTGTGTTTTTTTTTGTTTTTTTTTATAAAGTAAAAATTCTCCCATTCATGCATCTTGAAGACAAGTCAGTATCTAGTAAGTATTATAATATGCTAGAACAGAATTTTTTCAATTATAAATTATGTAAATCGCATATAAGAGAAAGTATGTGAGTGTTTCACAGCAAATTGTTTTTTAATTATAATTATTTTATTATTAAATATTCACCTAGCTGACCGCAATATCTACAACTTATCTAAAGTTGTAAATTAATGGCTTAAATTTTAAACTGTCGGTATATTTACTTTTTGTTTTTATCTTAAGAATATCTTTAAGCTTCTATAGATTTTGAAGTCTTACTTTTCAAGATTTTTGACTTCAGTTGAACCAATAATATGGGTGATATTTTTTTAATGGTTAGGAAGGAAATATTTCAGAATTTAGTCAAATTTAACGCATGGAAGTTTTTATATACGGGTTGATTGTGACACATTCTGAATTTGTTTATACAATAATTTTTTAAATTTAAATAAATCTATTAGTAACAACCATCAGCCAAACAGCATAAAAGAATCCTAAGTCTCTCAAAAGAAGATTTATGTTCAAATACATTTTGTTGGGAATGTTGATTTTTTTTCCAATAGAAATGTAAACAATTTGTTTAAGGTTAATTAAAGTGTCTGAATAGAAGCTAATTGTAGTCCTGAGTCAGAAAATTAGTTTTCCATTGTGCCAGTATATATCTATATATATATATATATATATATATATAATAGATCACAATATATGGTATAAATTTCAGTTTGGCATAAACAAAATTAAACTTATTTTCAAACTACATAATTCCAATTGATCTAAACACTAATCATACTACATTAAATTATATAAAGCTAGTTATTATTAATTATTAATGACTACTTATATCCCATTCACAGACGCATGCAGCATGCCCTATGTCTTCTTTATTTTTTAAATTATCTAAATCCCTGAACTATTTTAGACAAATTTGGAAACACTTACCTAACGAATCCAAATTTCTGCCATCTTTTTCATTCATTGTTTGATCTCTGTAAAGGCCTGGATATAAATTACCTTCTTCCATACCAAGCTCTCCCTAGAAAAAAAATAATATACGATTAATTAGCTAGGCCTAAGCCCATTTTTTAATGGGTTAAGTTCAAGTATTGCAATATTCTATTAATGAAAGAATGAAGAAAGTTCTCGATTGATTATATTATCATTTTCCTTCCCTATAGCTATTTTGCATATTTTAAGTAAATCAGTTAAATACTGATAGTTTTCAGGCAGTATAACGCCATTCCTGTTGAAATACTGACATAGAAATTATTCCAAAATCAAGATTAAACATTGCTGAATTAACGGCCATAATTAAATGCGCGGGTTTTGTATCCACGTTAAAAGCATCAACACTGGTAATTGTTTCGAAGGGTAAAAGCTTACTCACTAAATTAAAATACCTAGGGCATAACACTGCCTTCATTTGTCCTAAAAACTATACATCTTAGTGCTGTTCGAAATGGCAAAATTGTACGTTTAATATGGATCAAGGGCCATTCAGGAATACCAGGCAATGAAATAGCAGATAAGAAAGCAAAAGAATAGCAGAAAAGAAAGCCTTTGATATAAGGAATTATGCCAAACTCGTATATTATAAAGAATGTTCGCTAGAATATAAGAAATCAAAAATCCTTAAAGGCAATTTTACACCGCCTTATAGCCAACTATACCGAAAAGACTATGGTTCCTTAACCATAAAGAAAGTAGACGGTTCCTCACTATAACGGTCAGACTACGTTTCAATCTTTACTTTCCCTCTCACCATTTATCCTGAATAGGTATTATGGAACTTCTACGTGTCCATGCCCACCGGAAACTATCATCGACGCCAACCATGTGATACCTGATTGCATTAGTTACCAAAAAGATAGGGGAAATTATGGAATGTTATATACAAACAAAATGTACACTACCCAGCCAACCTAGCAAACCCAAATAAGGAATTATATTTAGCTATCTACAACTTTAACACAATCAATAACATTTTTTCACTAAAATAAACCCATATATAACCTGTAATATAACAAAAAAATAACCAAAAACCATCAGAGATAACAATTACAATCATTTTCCCCCGAAAAGAGATCATCTTTGGCTAATCTGCTAAGACAGGAAGCCAAAAATAAAACAACTAATATATAAATATTACTAATTATTATTACTAATGAAAAAAATTTGATAGCGATACTTCATTATTTAATAAGTTTGAACCAAATCTGATATGGAACACATGACCTTTCTCTTGGGGTAATTTATAATGTTTCTTCTCACTCGAAGGCTTCTTTATGGATCCATTATTATTATTATAAAATAAAAAAAACTAAATAACACTTTTTTCTTTGGAGAAATTGCAAACTGAATCTTTCAGGAAAAGATTATGTACTTAAACTGTTCAATACTATTTGTCAAACTTTTTAACTTTATGAATTATAGTTTATTCTAGTTCTATGTGCATCAAAGTTCATTTTCTCTCTAATTGTTTCTGTGAACTTTTTCTTTGTTTTCTTATATTTCTTATATAAGGAAAGGGATTAGCTCAGTGGTAGCGCGCTGGACTAGCAACGCGGAGATCACGGGTTCGAATCCAGCCGTGCCCCTGCAGCTCACTGTACGGTGATGGACAGTGTTGTATATAACAGGAGAACACTGTCCGGAGGCCGGCAGGGTACGGCTCCGGGCGCAAATGACCACAGATGTTGAGACGCCTTGAATAAATAAATAAAAAAATAATAATAAAAAGTTTTATTTATCGAAATCATTAAAGAGAGAATATATTACTATCTTGTGGGGACGTTAGTGATGTCAGTTAAGTCCACTTGAGTGGCGGTAAATGCAAGTGTATTCCACAAATATGCAGACAGTGTTTGATCAGCTTTAGAGCATGTTTGCAGTCTAGAATTCACCATCTTGGAATCACAACTATGAATCCACTATTGTGGCTGTCTATTTATTCCAGATTGTCTACTTGTTCTTATAAGTTTAATAATTTAAAGACCAAAGAATGTATTTAAATACAGTTTTTTCAACAACTGATGATATGAAATAAATGTAGATTATACATGGTTACACGGGATTACTGCACTGGGACCAGAAAGATCTATTGTGCTTCCCAGAGCCATTTCAGTGCACTGGCGGCCTCTGAGCAATGTTCTCTAGCTATAGACAACACTGCCCATCACCGGACAGTGAGCTGTAGAAGCTCCTAGGAAGAGAAAATCTAAGGATAGCATGCTGGATTTGAACCCGGAGCCTTGGCGTTCCTAGTCCACCGCGCTACCACTGAGCTAATCCTTTCCTTCTCCCTCGGCTTCGGCCAATTAACTAGGGATGGAGACCCTAGTTGTGTTCTGTGTTTGTCCTTGTCTGTAAATAGTAGAGTGTATGTAGTTTAAGTGTATTGTGTACTGTTCTGACAAAGTGCATGGAATACTGACTGAGCTACTCCCCAAATAACTCCATGCAACCGATACCCCTTGCGGGCAACTAAATATAAATACTAGCTAAGGTGGACGAACCTCATTAAGCTGAAACTTTCTATTCTGTACAATGAACTAGAATAAATTTAAAATTAAGACTTAGAAATGAAGAGTCTTAAAATTTCATTGACCGTTTTCTAGAAAAACGTTATAATCGTGCTCAGACATTTACAACAAAACATGAATCTACGATGAAAAAAACTCTTTTCGAATTCTGAAAAGCAAAAAGTTTCAGTTATCCGAGGAAAAGAAAAGAAAAATATAATGCAAGCAAAATTGAAAGTTGTTCAATTATTTATTTATTTTTTTTCAATAATTATTTAAGTTGTTTTTGCTATGAAATAAAAATGGAGGTATTTTAATTGATGATCAAATATTGATAAAGAAAAAAAAAAAATAGGTTAACCAATAAAGTATCTTTAAATGGGGAAAAGCTGTATTGAATTGCTGCAATATTCACCGAATCATGTATGATGTATTGACCAATACAAATATATAACATCGCTTACAATGTTAACAAGTAACTGTGTACACAACATGGTTTATTTTTTCCCCGTTTCACTCTGTTTTGTAAACAAAAATATGGTGGAAAAAAAAGCCTTCGAGGCAAAATGGATAAGCCAACAATTGAAAGTGTGGGATGCTGGGGGGGGAAAAAAAAATCACCAGCACAAACTGAATCACTGATGTTGGTCAGAAAATACAATGTAAGCAAATTTTCCACAATTAATACACATTACATTGCAATTATAAACGTTTGTAAGCTATTTTAACGCTGAAAATCAGGGAATTAACTTTAGTATAGTATATTTTGAGCTTTAATTGTTTTGTTTTTTTTTACTTTCTCTTGCCAGATTTTCGAAATTGAGTTTTCCCCGAAATATACATTTTGAGGTCCCTTGAGTCCAAGAAAGTGTTTTTTTTAGAAAATGGGCTGTATGTGTTGATGTGTGTGTATGTGTGAAACAAATATCTCAAAAACGAAACGTTGCATGAAGCTCAAAGTTGGTATTCCATTTAGGTATTACTACCGCATCTGACTCGAAGATTTCAGGATGGGCAAAATCCATCAACTGGAAATTTCACTTTACTGAATGTTTTTTTCAGTTTTTCATGTTTTTTCTCAAAAACGGCTTCAACGATTTTCTTTAAACTATGTACATCAACTACACATACTAGGAGCTACAACTTTTATTTGAAACATTTTTCCGGAAAACTTCATTTAATGGCACTTTGGTGGAAATGGTGGGAATATGGTTCCATGTAAAGTGCTAGTTCAGTATTTAGAATTAAATGCATTGTCGAAATTCTATGTTTGAAGAAAATCGGATTATCGTAAGGCGCTTTAATCTGAAAGTAGTTTTCAGTTTTCTGCAATTTTCTGAAAAAAAACGGCTCCAAAGATTTTCTTTAAACATTAAATATTAACTACACATACAAAGAGCTACAACTTTTTTTTTGGATGAGACATGTAACTTTATAGCACCCCAACCAGATTTTTCCCAAAGTAAGCTATGCATCTGGGAAGGTTATAAGTTGTCTAGGCTTCTGGATTTTCTATGGATATAGCATCACAGTCCAAGGTATATTAGTGGTTGCAAGTACCATCAACATCTATGCCCAGTTTCTTCAGGTTGCGATAGCTTAATTTAATTAAGCACAATATGCGAAGCTTATTTTAATTTAGAACTGATGCATGCCTCTGATCTTCTCTAGTAGGAACTGCCCACACAAGCCTTATGATCTGCCTCAGTCCTTAGATGGTTCTCCAGGGGCAATGCTCCTTTGACTTACTCCTTGTTTCTTTAAGCTCCTCTCGATGACAGCGGTCATCTGGTTCTTTCTAGAAATTTTATAAATTGTGACCGTTTCCGAAGGTTTCCGTGATTGTGAGGTTGGAATACAATGCATCGTAAATTCTCCGACTGATTTTTAGAAGTAAGTGGTGTAATTGATTGTGGTTAGTGACAGACAGAAAGATAATAAATATTTACTAATATAACGAGTTATTTTGTTTGATCAAAATTTTTGATGGAAGTTAATAATCAATGAATTTTATATATAAAAAAAAATTAATGTGTGTAAAATTATAGATTAACAATAATGTGCGTCTACAATAGGAGTCTGGGCCAAGTATAGAGAGTATTGTGGAGTTATTTATTGTTGGATAGAAATCAATAGTTTTACATAATGATTCAGACAATGTTATGTTGATGATGATAATGATAATGATGATTAGATGACGGTTATTGGTATATCACAGTATGTAATCAACATACAAAACATGTTATACTAAAAAGGGCCATTCCTTGTAGTTGTTTGTTTGTATATTATGTGCAGGAATGAAAAGTGCTTTGAAAATTGTTTACCGCTCTATTGATCATCTGTAAAGTTGTTGGTTGATAACCGTCTGTGATCAGCTCGGACAATATATTAGATCCATGAGAGGAAGGTCTTTTGTATTTAAAACACAAAAAAAATATCTTTTATCAAATTTTATAATTTTTTAATAAATAATTAATAAATAATATAAAAGATGAAAATTAAAATAGGAATAAATTTATAAGCACCCTTTAAATTCTACATACGTAATGACGATGTGAAACTAAATATATTCTACTTATTGGCTCTTAGGTCATAGAAGTTCCCTGAATATTGAAATAGCCCTTTTGAGGCAAGGTTAACCCCTAGAGACCTAAAATCAATTTTCATAGAAAAATGTTTCGATCCCGATGGCCGTTCAATGAGTAAAAACATAGGTTTTAATGTGTTATATTAAACGAACCTCAACAATTTACCCAAAATTAAACAAAAGATATATCTAGCGAGACCACTTGATTACCGATCAAGACTAATATTTTACAATTAAAGACGACTGTATGTATCCCTCCTAGCAGCCCCTATATGGACTTACAGACTTGAGCTTTAAGGATCAGCTAAACAATCTAATATTAACCGATTACAAACACTTCTTTCTAAAAAATCCTCCGCCGTATTGTAAACACTCTATTCTATGTCAGTAACCTAATTTATACATCAAGATCTCAAAATTCCTTTTATATCTGAACTCACTAAAACTCGTTACAATAGATTTCACAAAAACTTATCAACAGACCCTAATCAATTAGCAAGTTAACTTGTCCTCAACCATACTTTCTTCTTACCCTCGAAGGCGTGTGAGGCATCGTTGGCCTCAGAAAGCACCACTGTTTTTAAAATAAATTTATTATTCTCTAAGTGAAATTAAGTACATTACAATATCACAACTGTATCTTAATAAATGATGTTTATCTAGAATAAAGGCAAATCTCTATCACTGGCATGAGTTTAAGAGAGCTTTGAAAGCAGAATGCAGACTGTCCGAAAGAATGCCTTCTCTTACAAAACAGTTAGCCAAGTGGCATTGTATTAATTTAATGGATTCTTGCGCCTTTGTCTCTTGGTTTGCATTGACCTAGATTGTAGTATACCTAGCTCTATCCCCATCACTAAATACACTATTTGAACTATCTAATTTTCACAAAACTATTTTCCAAAACTATTATTTTTCCATTTCGTTCTTCCACTACATTATCCCTAGTTGACTAATGGAGATCTTGCTGGACGATCACCACTCCGCCCATTCACGCCATTTACCATCCTTACCATATTTACTTATTGCACCATTTTGTAAAGTTGTAAATGACAAAAAAAGTAAGGAAAAAAATTTACCTTGTTTTTTGTATAAACCTCTCATAATTATATTTATACACTTACAATGGGGTATATGAAGGAGTGAATTGGGTTTTTAGAAGACTTGAACTTGAAATGCTGAACACTGTACAATCAAGAAGTAACACAAACTGCCAGGCCTTGACATGTATATAGAAATTAGTAGCGAGAGATTAGAGTGAGTGAAGAGAAAGGTAGAAGTTGGTTGCTGACGCGTTGTAACTGCTGCATGAGCTGTTGAAAGACTCTTCTCTGTAGGGCTAGCGCTGCTGTATATAAACAGAGTCTTCCACTCTAGTCTGGCATAAGTAGCGGGTGAGATTCTCAATTTTTGTATGTCTCGCTCTACTTTAGATCCCTCTCTTCGGATTCTATTACATACTTATACTATCTCTGAACTAGTTTTTTTTTTTTTACGCCGACTGAAAAATTCTTTATTTTGAAGTGCGTGCTGGTTTACAATTATTTTCAATTCTCTAATTATTAACTATTTTGCATAATTATTTTCAATTCTCTCAAGTTTGAAGCAATAACTCCTTGAGAAGACCAAACAAGAAATCCAGACTGTAACGCGGTTGTGACAGACTTCAGAGTCGAAGTTTTCAATGGTTGTTTAGTATGCGGTTGAGAGTTGTCCTTAAATAAGAGTACATTTGTCACAGAAAACCACGTCGCTTTTTTTAAATACTTTTTGAATACGACCATCATGCGAGATAAAAGTACATGGAATTGAAACCTTGATTGATAATCCGGTAATCATATCGATCATGTCAAATATCTTAACAATTTTTTTCGGCAACTTTGGAATTCATCTGGTATTTTATCCGTCGTAGCATGCATATTCCTTTTGTTCCTGATGTTCGGTTGCGGCGCCTGGCGGTGAGAGGTAGATTCTCCGAAACTTGATCTACCTCCCACTGACCGTTTTCAGATTTTCATGTCAGAGTCAATTCACCAAGTTCCTGTAGAGAGTTCCCTTCAACACAATGTTTCTGTTACACTCACACTTGTTGGTTTGTTGATTATATGTATGAGCCGGATAAGGTTACGATACTATGTTGTGTGTGTGTATGTGTTTAATGAAAAAATGGAATTATTATAAATTATGATTAGACATTAGAAAATAGTGTATAATAAAAAGCATGTTTTTAAGGGATAATTGATATTTATTATACACTATTTTCTAATGCCTAATCATAATATATATTTATTCCATTTTGTCATTAAATACACATACATAGTAAGATAACCTTATAACCTCCCGCACAAATATACAATCAGCAACCAACAAGAGTAGTGTAACAGAAACATTACATTGAAGTGAACTCTCTACACGAACTTGGTGAATTTGCTCTGATGATGGATTAAAACCTGAAACCGGTCAGGAACAAAGGGAATATGCAGTACGCACGATTCATACAGCTTACATCATCATATTGTTTATAGATTCGGGAGAAAATTTCAGACGATATATTTCAAAGAAATAAAATGCTACCTGAATCGAAAGTAATAACAAATAAAAATAAAAAAGATATTCATAAACAATTATAATAATTATTATATCTAATATTTAACGTCCATATATATAGATTATTTAATGAAATGAAATTATTAATTTCTCTCGGGATTTATTCACGATGAAGATATGAGAACAAATGAACGAATCCTTTTTTTTACCTTTTAAAAAAGAGACAATAATCAAATCATGTTTACCTCCAATCTGATGTTGGAAGGAAAGTACCTTGCTTTTCAGGACACTTTCTTATCGAGAAATATATAAATTGTAAAAGGGACGGGGGGGAAAGCAAAGAAAAATAATAAAATAATATAAGGGTTATCTTTCCATGTTAGGGGAGTTTCCCTTTTTGAGGTCAGTAGAAAATGTATCAGATATAGACGCCGAAGGAAAACTGCATTTAATCTCATTTCAATTCTTCCTTATTATATTTGTTATTAATAAAATAATTCAAAATTCACATAGCACACTCTTGTTAGAGTTAATAAAATTACGAAATTGACAAATTTAGTTTAGCTCCTACATAGTCAATTCAATAGAATTACATTGTTGAAGAAAGCATCAATGATACTGAAGGAGCCCAAATAAAATTTTGCAATTTGACTCCACAAATTCTTGCAACACTCACTAAAATAAAATGTTTCAAATAAATATGATATGTACTAGAGTAGGGTGAAAAGCTCTCGGGCTAGCCTGTAGATGGCATCACTCCTACAAATGAAATTACTGTTTTGTTAAGTTGGTACACTTGTTGCAAAAGAAAATACCAAATGTGAATTTATTTGATCAGACAAATAGTTTTGTTTTATACGGCTGTTTAAAATAGGCGTGTTGTGTGTTTTTGACAAAATAAATAAACTTGAATACCGTCCGGTCATAAAATTCTTCTTCTTTTTTAGATGGTTTATGGCCAACAGAAATTCATCCAAAGTTGTTGAAAGAATATAAGGAGTCTGTATCTTCGTTATTAACAGTAAAAAAAAAAAAAAAAACAAGGTCAACTGAGTTTAAACGTGGTCAACGTGGCAACTACCGAAGAAATATCGAGAAGATACACAATATGGTTCTTGATGATCCGATGATTAAAGGTGTATGAGATAGCTAAGGTTGTAGGATCTCAGGAAGAAAGGGTACGGCAAAGTTTTTTTCTTTTTAATTAGAAATTTACGATCTGCGTAAGATAACGAGTAAAATAGTAATTACGATGTGAGAAGTAGAAAAACAGAAACTACTAGCCGTGATCAGTATCGAAGGAAATCTTAAGGGTCGTTATGATGAGTTTTGTATAACGATTGGAGAAGGTCAACTATACAACGGCAAGATGAAAAAGTTCTAGGCCTAGCCCATAGATGGCACTGCTACAAATGAAATTACTGTTTTGTTATGTTGGCACACTTGTTGCAAAAGTAAATAGAAAATCTGAATTTGATATGACAAATAGTTTGTTTTATACGGCTGTTTAAAGTCAGCGTGTTGTGTGTTTTCGGCAAAATGAATAAACTTGAATACAGTTCCGTCATAAAATTCATCGTTTTGGATAGTTTATCGCCAACAGACATTCGTCCAAAGTTGTTGAAAGTATATATAAGGAGTCTGTATCTTCGTTATTAACAGTAAAAAAAAATGGTCAACTGAGTTTAAACGTGGTCCCACATGGATTGAAGATGATCCACTTGTAGGACGGCCAAAAAAACTGCAACTACCGAAGAAATATCGAGAAGATACACAATATGGTTCTTGATGATCCGACGATTAAAGGTGTATGAGATAGCTAAGGTTGTAGGATCTCAGGAAGAAAGGGTATGGCACAGTTTACACAAAGAACTCAATATGAGAAAGTGTTGTGCAAGTGATGGGTGCCGCATTTGTTAAATGTTGATTACAAACAGATTAGGAATTGAGTTTTTCATCAATGTTTGTGCTGTTTTAAGAAGAAGAATCCAACCGATTTTTCTGCGCCGATTTGTTACGATGGATAGAAAACGGTGGCTCTGCATCAGCAGCAAAGACAATTGCATCGGCTGAAAACAATATGGCTAGTGTTTTTTTGATTCAAGGATGGTATCCAGTTACTGGGCAAACGTTGGACAAAGTATATTGAAAACTAAAAGGAAACTAATTTGAGAAATAAATGCATTTTTAAAATAAAAAGCTCATTTTCACCACTACGCCGAAAACTTTGAATTTTGCCCACGAATATCTTTCGGTATAGCTTAGATTGGAATGTCTGATTGGTTTATGTCTGTAGATTTTAGTGACATATACTTTTCACATGTTTGAGAATGATATATCAAGTTTTTTTTTTGGAGTTTCATAGTTTATTTAGATCGCCTTCCGAAGAGTTCATAAAGAGTAATTGGACGTTTATATTTTGTTTCACATTTTGCGCCTTGCAAAATGACTGTGTGCCCTGGACATTACATCACCTTCTAAAACAAAGAATACTATCTACGCCGATTTGTTACGATGGATGAAACGCAGGTTCACCATTTTACACTTGTGGCTCTGCACCGAAGGAAGCAAGGGCAATTGCATCGACTGGATAGGTTTTGAGAAGTGTTTTTTCGCTTCAGGGACGGAATCCAGTTATTGGAGATACTATACAAAGTTTAAGCCGTTATCGGGAGAATCACGAAAAACTGAAAAAAAAGAAAACGCACTTCCGAATAATGGATTTTGCCAGAAATCTTCTGCCCGGTATATGTCAGGGTATTAGTACTAAAAAGGAATAGGTAATAAGTTTAAGCTTTGTGCAACTTTCAGTTTGTACATATATTTCCGATGAGAACTCAATTTCGGAAATCTGGCACAATCCGCAATACTTTCTCTTCCTAGTCAGTAAGAGAAAATAAAATTAAAAAAAAAAAAAATGCTGTAAAGTAAATTTATGGATAGTTTTACATTAAAATTTTCTGTTCTTCAAAAGCCCTAATAACCAAAACTAGACGATCACTATCAATCAACTTCGTTACAAACCAAATCATTTTATTATAATTATTAATGGAGAAATATTTAATAAAATCTTTTTTTCATTAATTCCTCTTTAACTATTAGAAAAACAAAATTTTTTGGATTATAAAATTCCTTGTAGAAAAAATAATGGGGCGACTTCCTGTCTTTATGGAATTGATTTGTTATTTTGCCACCTAACGTGTCTAAAACAAATTATCATACTGTATTTATATATATCATTATATTAATATAGGACATAATTTTGAATATGTTCTGTGCCATTAAATTATTTTAGGGTGGGACAATTAATGATGTGAATTACAACCATATGAGGAAAATCACGCAATAGGTTAATATCTTTGAAACAACTTAATTGTTTATAAATAGAATAAAGTAGATTTTTTTTTTTTTTGGAAATAAATAATTAGTTCTTAAAATTGAAAATTATAAAGTGGAATTTTATTAGAATTTCTTAGAACAGGTGAGCGTGTAGATTAGATTTTAATCAAGGGGTTGGCACTAAGTCAACGTTCAGGGTTTTACGTACTTCAATGTCGTTCTATTGACCATGTAGTGGAAGTACGAAATGAAAAATAATAGTTTTTAAAAATAATTTATCTAATTTTGTTAATATATTAGACTGTGAATTTATCTTCAAAAAGAATGTATTTTACTGTCAGGTACTATAAATTGGGATCATTAAACAAAGGTACAAATCCCGTTAGGACAAACCTTTTGTACAAGCTAATTCCCCCGCTAGAGAGAGAGAGAGCAATTCCAAAGAATAGAGTCCAATATTAACTTTAAAAGAGTAAAGAGTGGAGAGTCTAAACTCAATCTTCAAACAGGACACTTCAGGAATTGCTCTCTTAGTATCAGTGCCAGTTTCACAATATATTTAAATAAGCTTATAATAATCAATTAACTTGTAGTTATTATTTGAAAGATTATATTTATTATATAAAACAGTGGTGACTTCTCAATTATTACTAAACTTCATTCTCTTTTAAAATTACAAACTTATAAGCCCTTTTCACTAAAACGCTCAAGCCACAAGCTACCTACAAACACATCAACACATCACCAATTACATTACAACCACATCTTACTCACATGTTTAAAATACATTTCCAGACTTTAGCATTCTTACTTTACGAACGTGTTCAATTTTTCGATATCGAATATCTCACCGGAAATACATGTGGGTACGAAGGGCTCAAATATTGTATTCCATTTAGGTACTACTATCGCGTCAAGACACGAAGATTTTGGGCAAAATTCATCACCCGGAAGTGTAATTTACTGAATGAGAATTTCCTTCCGCTTTTTCGCCATTTTTTCGAAACTAGCTCTAACAATTTTCTTTTATCTTCGTTTACTAAGTATCCATGTACACATAAATACCTCTCACTTTTATGTGTAACACTTCCTGAAAAAAACTGATTTTTTGGGGGGGTTCCTGGGGGGAGAAAAAGTAACGTTAAGCTTTCCTCTATAATAGCACTTCGTAAATCGCATCGTTCACTCGTTGCTTTATATCAAACCCTTCCATGTCCTAAGTGACGCTGTACATGACTTTCCAAATTTGTATGCCCTTTGTGAGGACTTATAAGTTAAAGCAATATTTTGTCAATATAATCGGCCACTAATCAAGTGAATGAACATTTAACTAGTTTTTACTTTCTCCTACTCCTAGTAAGAGGAAGTATTGTAATCGTGACAAATTTTCGATACCGAGTTTTCACCGGAAATACACGTTTTCAGGTCTTCTGAGTCCAAACAAAGTGATTTTTAGAAAATGGTCTGTGAGTTCGTGTGTGTGTGTGTGTGTGTGTGTGTGTGTGTGTATGTGAACAGCATAGCCCAAATAAGAAAAACCGTAGAAAGTTCAAACATAATATTCCGTGTAGGTATCACCATGGGATCCGACAGTGAATCATCTGTCAAAATTCCTCAACCGAAAGTACACTTTACACTTGATTTTTTTTTACTTTTTCGCGATTTTCTCAAAAATGGCTCCAACGATTTTCATTAAACTTGGTTTATAAAATCCCCATACAAAAGAGCTACAAGTTTTATTAGTAACGTTTCTCCGGGAAAATTCATTTAAGGGCAGTTTTCGGGGAATGGTAGGGTTAGGTTTTCCTCTAAAGTGCTATTTCAGTTTACTATACAATTCTATCATCTAAATAAAATTAATTAGAATTAAATATGATGTTGAAATTCCGAGTTTGAAGAAAATCGCATGACCGGAAGTGCGTTTTTACTGAAATATATTTTTCAGTTTCCCGGTATTTTCTCGAAAACGGCTCCAACGATTTTCTTTAAAGTAGGAATGTGGTACTATACTTATAAAGAGCTACAACCTTTTATTTGAAACATTTCTCCTGATAATGTCATTTAAGGGGGGAGAGGGGGGTTATGCTTTTCTCTAAGGTGCTATCATACTTGATTTTTACAATTCTACCATCCTAACAAAATTAATTAGAAATAAATAGATGGCGAAAATTCTGAGTTTTATGAAAATTATTAAACCAGATATAATGGAGTTGATGAGGAGAGAAATTGGGATTGATTAAGTAGACGAGATATGAAGACACTGTTACAATATAACTATTAGCTTAAACAAACTGCACTGGACTTGTAATGATTTTATAGAATAAAGGGTTAGAGTAGAATTATGACACGATGCGGTGTATGGTTGAATCTGATAGATTGATTGATCCATGTCTAGATCTCTCGATGACTTATATACAGGTTCTCCCCATCTAGCCTGCTTAAGTGAGAGAGTACGAGAGAGAATCTGTTTTCTCTCGGTCGGGCTTGTGTTCTCTCTCTTACCGTTGATTCTCTCTCGGTCGGGCTTGTGTTCACTCTCTTGCCGTTGATTTCTCTCTCGATCGGGCTTGTGTTCTCTCTCTTGCCGTTACACAGAAGTGCGTTTATACTGAACATTTTATAAGTTATCGACGAATTTCATTAAATTTGGTAACACAAACTATACAAATTTGTCAATTTCAATTTTGAATACTGGAGTAAGAGAAAGTTGTGTGAGTGTTTCAAACCCAATTTTTTTTTTGTAATATTTTATTTCTCACAACATAGAAGGTTCCCTAAATTTATTTAAAGTAAAGTTTTTTCGAAAGTAATTAACTTTTATATTATGCAAGATCATAGATTTTTGATAGAGGGGGTGGGATATGCTAACAGGTTGGAAAGCTTCGACAAATCTATAGCAGAATTAGATGTATACTATGTTAACAACAATTAGTTGATTGTAAACGCATGCATAAATTATCTTAATTGCTGGTTGCATTTCATTAGGTTGATTGCAAATTATACGCAAGATAATTAAAAAAAAAAACAACAGATTGTAATGTTATCGCCCCCTGAATTGTGTGAATCGGAAAAATTATTATTCGTGTCAACTCTGAAACTAACCTCAAATGAAATTAAATTAATTAAGATAAAGTTCTAATTAAATTGAATATATATATATATTCTCGTATTTATTATATTTCGCCCAAATCAACGATAAGATTTCATCATTTATAATTTTACTCTTTTATTTATTTTATTTATTTATATTCAAGTTTTTTAGCAAAAGTATCAGAAAATTTTTATTATGTCCATCTAATCATTTTTGCTTAGTTTGGTTATTTTATTTTCTTATTTTCTCTTATTGCTGAGAAAAGAGAGAATTGCGATCGTCTAATTTTTGAAACTGATATGTTTAGGAGGTTCCCTGAGCAAATTTTTGTTTGGTGGTGCGTATTTTGTGTGATTAAAATCGTAAGTAAAGTTTGTAAGACAAATTTTTGGCACCGATCTTCGTTTCGTTTCCGCTAGCATTACTTAACGTTAAATCACGTTTGAGCTTCCAACGTTTTATTGAAGATATTTTTTTCCTTCACGCCCTCCGTCTCTTTATATCCGTTCATCTCTTACTATACAAATATACAAACCATCTCATAATGAAAGATCTCCGGAGTAATAAGAATGTACCCGGAGTGATATTAAATTCATACATTTTCGTTAAAAAGCTAAATTTTTCAAATATTATTGTAGGTTCGTAAATATATTGAAATGACAAGCGAAATGTTGCAGCATATTCTATTGTGCGTAGTTAGACTTATTGAGACCTGAATGATTTACTGTGCCTCCTGGAGGCTTTTTAGGGCACTACCGGCATCCGAACAGTGTTCTCTTGTTACAGACAATACTGCCCAACACCACTGAGCTTTGGACGCTCTTACGAAGAGGAAATCTAAAGGCAGCACTTGCTGGACTTTAACTAGGGACCTCCGCAGTCCAATGCGCTACCACTGAGCTAATCCACTAAACTTAGGGGCTAAGACATTAGATTTATCTCAAAATTGTTCAATGAATATATCTCGGCTTGATGGTCTGCCGCACTCAGTTAAGTGGTCCTAAAACCAACATGCAAATATACGGTTCTCCACTAGCTATCTAAAGTTACGGGGAACTAAACGTTTATTAGAAACTGCAGGTCAAAAAAAAATTTATCAATTCAGATTATTCCATTATACTCAGAGAAAATCTTGTATGAGTGTTTAATATCAGTTTTTTTTTTATTTAACTTTTAACTTTGTTTTAGTTCAGAGGTGTTCCTCCTGTAGTGGAAGAAGAAATGCAAAAATAAATAGTTTTGAAAAATATTTTAAGTGAAATAATTTTGGCAAAAATAATGTATTTTAGAGTCAGGTACTGTAATTTAAGGTCATTGCTATTAGGGAGACAAAGGCACAAGAATCCGTTAAATTAATACAATGCCTCTTGGCCAACTGTTTTATAAGAGAAGGCATTCTTTCGACTGTCTGCATTCTGCTTTCAAAGCCAGAACACTTGCTTCAGGAATCGCTCTCTTAAATCATCGCTCATGCCAGTGATAGAGATTAACATTTATTCTAGATTAGCAATTGATCTATTAAGCATAATAGTTGTGATATTGTAAAATATTTAAATATCTTTAAAGATAATATATTTAATTTATCTACCAGTGTTTTCTTAATTATTTCTTATTACTTCTCTCTCTTAAAACTTACATACATAAGCCCTTTTACAAAACCGCTCACGCCACAAGCTACCACTACACTACAACACATCACACCAATCACATTTCACTCCAAATGAACCATTCCAGACCTGTCGCTCTAGATCGCCAGGTTCGCTTATTCAGGCATGAAGAGAAAGAGAGGATGTTGGGAAGCAACGTTACACACCAAGATATGGAAGGCTATCAAAGTGAAAGAGAAAGAGTTGGTCGACGAGATGTTCGATCTTTTTTGCAAGATGCTCTGTTGCCCAATGGGATGGGACTCAATGGGAATCTTTTACAAAATATTGAAGAAGGTATATCAATCTGAAGGCTGCTAAAAGTACTGAGTATCTGAAGCGAATATATTTTAACCTAAAAATTCTCTAATATATCGTTCTGTTTTTCTAATCTAATTTTACATCATTATTAATATGTAAATAGAAATAAAGGTTTTAATTGCGAATATTGAGGAAAAAAATCTGGTGTGAAACACTCACACAACTTTCTCTTACTCCAGTACTCAAAATTATAATTGACAAATTTTATAGTTAGTGTACCAAATTTAATGAAATTCGTCGAAAAGTGAAAACACTGTCCAGTAAAACTGTCCGGTTTACTAATTTCCTTGAAACTCGGAATTTGGGTCATATATTAATTTCTAGTTATTTCAATTTGGATGACAGAATTGTATAATCAACTGTGATAGCATTTTAAAGAAAAACATAACCCCCCTCCCCCAAAAGTCCCCTTAAATGAATTTATCAGGGGAAAAGTTTCAAATAAAAGTTGTAGCTCTTTATATGTATAGTTAACAACGCTGGTTTAAAGAAAATCGTTGGAGCCATTTTCGAGAAAATACCAGAAAACTGAAAATTATATTTCAGTAAAAACGCACTTCCGGTTATCTATTTTTTTTCAAACTCGGAATTTCAACAACATATTTAATTCTAATTAACATTATTTAGATGACAGAATTGTCTAATATACTGAAACAGCAGTTAAGATGAAAACCTAACCCCACCCCTCCCCCAGAAGTGCCCTTAAATGAATTTTCCTGGAGAAATGTTTCAAATAAAAGTTGTAGCTCTTTGTATGTGTAGTTGATATAACAAGTTTAAAGAAAATCTTCGGAGCCATTTTTGAGAAAAAATTGCAAAAACGTAAAAAAAAAAAACTAGTAAAGTGGTACTTCCGGTTGAGGAATATTGACACATAACGCACGTCAGATCCCATGGTGATACCTAAACGTAATATCAAGTTTGAACTTTCTACGATTTTTCGTTTTTGAGCTATGCACATACATTCACATACATACACACACAGGACACACACACAGACACACACACACACACACACACACACACAAACACACACAGACCATTCGCTAAAAACCACTTTTTTGGACTCAGGGGACCTCAAAACGGATATTTCCGGTGAAAACTCGATATCGAAAATTTGACACGATTACAATACTTCCTCTTACTAGGAGTAAGAGAAAGTAAAAAGTAGTAAATTTATTCTCAATACAAATAATAGATATTTTACAAAGGATTTTGCTTGTATAATTTAAATTATTTTTCCCATAATTAATTAATTGAGTAAGATAATTTAAAACATTAAAAATAAGTTTTCGTTCTTTTACTAGCAGACTTTTCCAGTAAAAGTATTGAGAGCTATGTTCCAAGTCCCAAGAGGGTGTTCAAGCTATCTTCTAGAAATATGTGACAGACATTTTAATTATTACTATGTGACATTTTCATACCAACGTTATATTATGTCCTGCTGTCAAATGAATCTTTGGTGGATTTATTCGAGTTTTTTACATATTTACTTTCGATATTTGTTCTGCTCAGATAATTAGCGATCTCTGATAAATGTAATTATTATTTACTACATATTAGCCAAGAATATCAGATTAAATTCTTAGAAAATCTAATAATAAAGGAGGCTGAACAGATACGCAAGGCTGGGAAATAACAGAGAATTTATTCCATTAAGAAATCGGGCGATCGTCAATCGAAGGATATTTTGATGAACAATATGAAATCGTTGAATTAAATCAATATATATATATACAAAGTTTGATCCAAATTGCTGTTTTTGTGTGTGTTTTTTTTACTTTCCCTTATCCCCAGTACGACCTGGTTGCGCTAGTGTCAAATTTTTTGAAATTGAGTTTTCACAGTAAATACATGTTTTGGGGTCCTCCAAGAACACAAAAAATGTTTTGGTGCGAATCATGTTTCACACCAATTTTGTGTTTAATTAAATGTGATATAAGCAATGATACAATATTATCAACCCTTTAATTATTTATCTCAGCTAATTAATTAGGTCTAATAAATACATATATTTTCAACTCAGTTTACTAATTAATACTGGAACGTTTTTTCCCTCTAAACTAGTTTAGTGGAATCAATTATCGCATGATCGCATCCCACCGCTGCCACCAGATGTAGTGGAATCAATTGTCGTGATTCCTGAGGTATGAAGTTAGATGTCTTGAAGAGGGAAGTTAGATCTATTAGGCGGAAGTTAGTTTAGAGAGTTATTGTTTGGATTACTAACACTGAATTTATAAAAATAGAATATATTTTAACAATAATTTGAATGAGCCTAATGGTAACTACAATTAATATGATTTGATAAAAGTAAATAAATAATTTTAAGAGTTAAATAACAAATAATTTAAAATGATTATAATAAATAAACTAATATGCACAACTATGAAAATAATTATAAGATAAACCTTGTATAGGGACGCGCTCGGAACTCAAGTATAACTGCTGCTGTAAAATGATACTGATATAATGATGTGGCTACTCGTATAATGATGAATGATATAATGATCCCCTCTTCCAGTGGGGCGAAGTTTATATTAGTCTTACTCACACACTGTCAAGTGTGTAAGTAAGTTCTCACACTAAGACATCTCTAGTAGCGTGCGACCTTGGTTAGGTCGGCGACCAGTGATTCAGGTCAGTGGCCAGATTTGGTCGCCCATCGGCGACTTTCAAAGACCAGGTGGCTTCTGTTCAATAGACAGGGCTTTATCGGTGCTTGTCTTTGATACCTTTGTATTGAAAAGGCAGCAGCCGGTTGTAGGGCCACTAGTTATAAATTATTCTTTCCTTTTGTTATATTTTGTGAAGGCTTTGACATTGCTATGTCATTACACTAATTGCTATGTCAATAAACACCAATTTATTGTTTTACACAATAAATTATAAATACAACACTTAATAATAATTAATTCACAGTTTAAACAAACAAAAGTTCACTTTGTTCACTTTTCACAAACGTACACTTAGTTAGTAACAAGAAACTCCTTTAGACTGACTGTGGTCCCACTATTTACACCGGTGGAGAAGGGTCTAGAAGCTTCTCGATTCTTCTAAAAAGAGTTAGAGCGCACCGCCAGCGCTTCCTAGCGGCCACTAGGGAAACTTGAGGTACCCGCATTCTCTCCTAGATGGCACCAGTGGCTGCATTACAATACAATTATAGATATGACCCGTTTCTATTACCGGAGTCTTCTCATAAATCAAAATCCTTTATTATATTTTAAAAGAATAACGTATTGAAACTATTGGGACTGACATAATTATCAATATTTAATATTGATTTAACTTAACAAAAATCAAATATTAAATATTTATCCGACATCTCCTTCAAGCATTTTTCAATTACAAAATTTTATTCTAAATTCAAGATATTTATAACAGATTTAATTATTTTTATATATTGATATATATATCCGGTATTTTTATCCGTCATAGCATGCATATTTCTTTTATTCCTGACCGGTTTCGAATTTTCATCCACCGTCAGTGTAAATTTATCCGAAGTACGTGTAGAGAGTTCACTTCAACGCATTGTTTCTATTACATTCGACACAAGGTTGGATTCTGTAATAATTTATATTTATAACAAGTGTCCGAGTGTAACAGAAACATTGCGTTGAAGTGAACTCTCTACATGAACTTAGTAAATTTATTCTGACGATAGATGAAAATCCGAAACCGGTCAGGAATAAAAGGAATATGCATGCTATGACGGATAAAATACCTGATTTTATCCAGCATTGCGGATCCATCCACATATTCAATATACATATATGTTTGAAATGTGAGCTAGCCCAACTATTATAGGATGGCTGTTTAATCTAACAGAACTTCAATCAAATCAATTTTACTAGTAAAATGTTGTCAATTAAAAAGGAAAGAAATTGTGAACTGATTAATCAATTTAATGAAGTCAACTTCCGATTTACACGAAAATATTTAACCCCAACTTCTGATTTACGGATTATCTGAAACTTTCACATCAGAACTACTTAGATAACCTAAATGGAATATCAAGTTTAAACTTCCCGCGATATTTGTTTTTGAATTATTTTTCTCATATTCACACACCTCTCTTATTCTCTCACTCTGTTTCACTCACTAACACAGATGAGCTGGAAGCAAAAGAAATAGGGATTGGATTAGAATGGATAAAATCACATTCTGGATTTTTAGGAAACGAAGAAGCTGATCGTCTTCCTAAAGAAAGAGCTAAGGATATACAAGTAATACCGTGCTTACAATAAGTTCACATCAAAAGTGAACTAGAGAAAATAAGCTTTGAAGAGTGGGAAATGAAGTGGAAAAATTAACAAAAAGGGAATTTTACAAAGAAATTTATCGCACACGTACATATAGACAGAAACTAAATCTAAAAAACAATAACCGGTTAACCCAAGTAATTAACAGGACATGGTCTAAGCAGGCACTATCTTTATAGATTTCATATTATAGATTCATATTACTGCCTATGTGATCCACAGATACTATGGTTCAAGATTTCACCCATCTAATATATGACTGTCCACTCTTAGAAAACGCCAGAGCTAGGCTCATCAGCTGTGTATTGAGAACTGGAGGACGTTGGCCATTGCCAGAACACCAGTTGATCATGCAAGAATTCATTAATTTTTTGAATAAATGGGACTTTGAAAAACTTTAAATTTTGAACATTTCTATTTTATCAATTTACTGTACTTTATTGAATTATTATTGGCAATTAATATTTATTTCCAAAATTGTACATATTCAATAACAATTTATATTCATATCATATTAAAAGATTTGAAATGTAAATTTTGTAATTTACATTACATGGAATATCAACGGACCATGTAAACATTGAAATTAATAAATCACACAAAATTGAAACAAATAAACATCACACACACACACACACACACACACAAACACTAAAATCAATAGCTTCTCCTTCTTTGCCTTTTCAGGAAACCCAAAGCACATCGAAAGACTTTTTATTACAAGAGAGACAAGGAGAGAGCGAGCGAGAGAGAGAAGTAATAAATGATATTAAAGAGGAATATTGCTTTAATAAAACTTGACTTCATTTACAATAATATACCATATAAATGTATTATTTTCAATTTTATTATTTTGTTAAGCGTAATAAAATTTTTTTTTATAAAAAATGGTTTTTTAAAAATATAAATATATGAAGGCTATTATTAGACTCTAATAATTCGGTCTCCCTTACCCTGAATCTGAATACCGATGAATGTGAATGTGTATGTGTTTGCGTGTGTGTGTATGTGTGTGTTGCTTTATGAGAGTGCACTTTGATATCTCGTTTGATAATAACATGGGGGTTCCATAAAAATTAGTTAACCGAAATTAACTGAAATTTTCTCTAGTAATAATATGCTTTTCTGAAAATGACTTCATTTACTTTCATTAACTTGATAGATTTTTGCTTCAATTAGTCTTTTTACTTTTATATGAAATGTATTTCGTTAATCAATGAAGTGGATTGAAGAAGGTGTAAGCAACGGTATTTCAAGAGGAGTTCTATGATATGACAAAGTGTTACGAAATGTTAGAGAAGATACAGAGGTATGTGTTGTAGAAGTGAAGATCTTTTTTGTAAACTGCTGGGATTCAAATAAGAGATGGCAGAAGATCAAAGCAGAGATTGCAGAAAACCCCTTAATAACCTTGCTCAAAGAAGAAAAATAATATTCTTCTGGGTCCTTGGACATTCAGGGTTGGAGAATAATGAGAAAGCTGAGTGGAATATAAAAGAAGGTTCTAGCACACTATTTTGTAGATCCAAACCTGTCTTCTTGGAAATTTAAATACAGGACTTTGTAGGTGTCTGCGCGGCAGGCACTCAAGGCGAGATGACAAGCAGGTGAAGATAAAATGAATAATAAAACAAAACAAATGAAAACGAGACTTACCCTTTGGTGACGGTGAGTGATGAATAGAAGAAGGGTTGATGAGACGAATGACGGAGTGAGAAAGGAAGAGGTGGTGTATGTGAGTGTGTGTGGCGAAAGAAAGGAACTCAGGTAGAACGTAGAAGGATTGAAATGCTTCTTCAAAAGCGGATGATGCCGTTGTTGAAGCGGCAGGTGCTGGCGAGTCCACTAACGTGCAAATGAGATAGCCTCGTGAAGATGATGGCGCGGAGAGATGAGTCTTGGTAATCACCGAAGAGTCAATGTTAATAATTACCACGGCGAATAGGCGCAAATAAGGCGACGCAAAACTTAAAGCGAAATTAACAGTCACTACAGACAAAGAAGAAGCGGTAAAACTGAGGTTAGCTTGACAGGCGAAAGACGAAGAGAAGGGAAAACACTGTTATCCAGGCGAGATACAGAAGATAAGTGAAGAAATTTTAGAGGAATAAAGAACGTTTGACGGGTATGGGAAACTAAAATAACGCGCGAACTCCGAAAGATAAAAGTGCCGACAATCCCGCCACCAAGAGAGAAAGAGAGGGAAAAATGCGGGGAAGCGTGAGAACTTTGGAAAAAAGGAAAAAATAAGAATTTGGAAATGGCAAAGTATTAACAGTAGTGGTAATAAAAGGGCAATAAAGGCGAAGCGAAGTTAATCTGTCAAACGTACCGCGACTTAACAGTAGTGATTATCAAGAAATAGAGATTAGCAGAATTGGAGCGACACTGGTCTGGCATTAGAGGCTCTAGACTTAATTATTATTGAGAGAGTTAGACCAGATGTTACTAATATTTGTTAGACCTGAGTAGGAGGCCAAAGCTATATGTACGTGGTACAAAGAAGAAGAAAGTGAAAGTGTAGTCCATGATATGGTGACTAGATAGATTCATTTGGGGTTAGCTAGATTTCAATAAAGGATCTAGGTAGAAAGAAGGTAATAGACTAGATAATCTCACTTACTGTGATAGGACCGATAATTGAGATTGGCGAGGGCCTAACTTGGGATAACAACCCGCAGGCAAAGATTTTGTTTCATAGGAAGGAGATTAAGACTAAAATCCTTAGCGCTTTGTGGCTTTCCTTTGGAAATAATAATAACAACGGGTAAACTTAGTGAGCTAATGCTAACGTTTGTCCTATACGCTTTGAAAATCTGTGTCAAAGAATCATGAACTTAGAATAATTACCAAAGGAATTTTGGTAATTGAATGACAATCCGAAGACACTGAATCGAAAGACATTCCGAAGAGATTGATGGAAAAGCGGCTGCGAAGCAATTTTATAGAGTCAATAGTTTTAGCAGATGGCTTCGCTGGTGTCAGAAAAGCAATCTTTTTTTTTGCAATCATTTAATAATGTGACGATTATTACATTAAATTTAGTATAGAAAGTTCAACTTTCACACAAAGAGGGTTACACACAACTTTCTCTCACTAGTGTGTAAAAGTAAGTAACATTCAACTCTAATTAGCCCGACTAACGGCAATACGCGAAAAAAGATCAAAACAAATCCTAGATGCAATGGATTTGAGGTTATACCAACCGGGACAGGTTATACTCCAGAGGGAATATTTGACTTGAATTAAAGTCAACATTCTTAGAAGTTGCAATTTTTTCATATCTTCATTTATACTCAAAATAATTTAAGAACCAATTTAATATGATTACAGAAAAAATATAATATTTAACTCTAGAGAAAAGTTCTTTACAATTCTCGCTCAGTAGCGCTCGTATGGGCAAATCTGAAACTTGAGTATATAAATGTGGCCCTTTTCTCTCTTGTCAAATAAATTCTCTTGACTATTCTTTAAAATTGTAAACTGTATTTTATAACTCTGGAATCACTTGGCACTCTGAAAGATGGGCCAATTTTACATCTTCGTTGACCTTTATTTATTTACTTTTATTACACATCATTCTCTCTACCTTACTATAGACAACTTAAAAATCTATTTGGTTGTTTGGCAAACAGTAAACTGATGAGTAAAAGATAAATAAAAGAAGATATCATACATTTTACAACTACAGGAGAAACACCGTGAAAGTATCAGATTGTCTGTAGAGTTTCCTTCCAGTCAATATTTTCAACACCAATCAAATCAATGTTGCTTATATATTTTTCTAAAGTCTTGAGACCCAGAAAACTTTCAGATGATACACAATCATAAAGCGATTAATTCATAAATCGCTGAAGAAAATGTTAGAGGCTTTTTTTTTACTTTTATATTCTTTTGGGGGGAGGGGGGAGGGGAATTTAAATGAAGACGTCAATGATTATACCTAATTGTATTTGCAAAATAGGCAAATAGGCCTTCTCACTTTAGGAATTGTTTTTTCTAAGGCTTCATCTTAATTTTTATCATTTATTTTTGAATTTTGATTATATTCGTTTTGTCTTAAACTTAATTGCTAGAGAGAATATCTATCTCAGAAATTTTCCCTAATATGAATCAGTAAATATTGACTTAAATTTACCAACAGATTGGAATAGAAAATTGGTTAACAAATATTTAATTTAGATTGTGGATTCTGTATGGATTGTGGATTGTGGTTTTAAAAAAAGGATTATTCGATATGGAATGCAAATTGAATTTAATTCAAGAGATTCAATTATTAAAGGGCATATGCTTTCAATGCAAGCTACTGATAATTAGTATTTTTGCTTAAATGTGCAAATATTGACAATATTCCCACAAACTTCTTGTCCCCCTACTGTAACCTATAACATTTGGCCATATATAGCAAATAGTCGCTAATGCTTGTTTGTACATTTTTATTTTCTCTTACGAGTCTCTTTTATTTTCTTATTAAGTAGAAGTATTGTAATCGTGAAAAATTTTCGATTTAGAGTTTTCACCGGAAATATCCGCTTTGAAGTCACTTGAGTCCAAAAAAGTAGCTTTTAGAAAATTGCGTGTATGTTGTTGTGGTGGTTTGTGTGTGTGTGTGTGTGTGCTTTCTTGTGTGTATGTGTTTGTGTGTGTGTATATATGCATGTATGTGAACAGCAGAGATCAAAAACGAAAAATCGAAGAAAGTTCAAACTTGATATTCCGTTTAGGAATCACCATGGGATCCGACAGTAGGTCAGCGGTCAATATTTCTTAACCGGAATTACCACTTTACTGAACGTTTTTTTTGCGATTTTCTCAAAAATGGCTCCGATGATTTTCTTCAAACTTGATATATCAACTAAACATACAAAAAGCTACAACTTTTATTTAATACATTTTCTGGGAAAATACAGTTAAGGGCACTTTTGAGGGAAGGGTGGGGTTAGGTTTTCCTCTAAAGTGCTATTTCAGTTTAGTATACAATTCTGTCAACTAAATGATATTAATGAGAATTAAATGTGTTGCTGAAATTCCGAATTTGAAAAATCCTGATGACCAAAAGTGCGTTTTTACTGAAATGTATTTTTCAGTTTTCTGGTAATTTCTCTGAAACGGCTCCAAGGATTTTCTTTAAACTATTAATTTGAACTACACACATAATGAGCTACAACTTTTATTTGAAACATTTCTCCTGGTAAAGTCATTTAAGGGGGTTTTGGGGGAGCGGAGTTATGTTTTTTCTAAAGTGCTATCATAGTTGATTATACAATTCTACCATCTAAACAAAATTAATTAGAAATAAATAGATGGCAAAAATTCCGAGTTGCGAGAAAATTAGTAAACCGATAGTGCGCTTTTAATGAACAGTTTTTCAGTTTTCGACCAATTTCATTAAATTTTGTACACTAACTATAAAAAGTTGTTAAGTGCAATTTTGAAAACTAGAGTAAGAGAAAGTTGTGTGAGTGTTTCTCACCAGATTTTTTTTTTTATCCAACGTCCACTAGTGGTAGTGTTCCCGTACAGTGCCATGGCGTCCACAATCTTTCACGCTGTTTCATTTCGAAATATTATGTCTGACATCGAGATGTTCCGCGTTAGTGTTCGTTGTGGCTTAAAGGGCATTCATTAATTGCTTCGGCCATGCCTATGTGCTAGTAATGTCCTAAGTGTTAGTGGCCGGTTAATGAAAGAGCAACAAGCCCTCTATAGCGGGGTAAATCGCGGGCCATGAATTGGTTTAACCAGCGGCTGCCATCTCTTCCCATTCGCTAAGCCTTTATATTATTCCTGACTTATATTATTCTTATCGCCGACTAAATTCTTCCCAAAGAGCATGAATCTGCTCTTTATTTGTTTGGCTGAAAAGTCCGTATTTTCCCCTTTAGTTTAATTTCATAATGGTAAGAATTTCATACAGCCGAAAACTCGCTGACATTCGATGGGGTGAGTCTGGGACATAGGGCCGTCTAGGAATTTACTACAAATACGTCATGGCGATGGTGTATCCTGTACAATACTGCTGGTATTTCGAAAGTGGCCTCTTTACCATTAAAATTACTTAAAGGGTTCTGATTGGGCCACTCCCCATAGAACAGCGCCACTAAGAAGGAAAACATGTGTGAATTATCAAGAATGCAGTTTAAGAAAAATGTCAAAAGGCAGAGGCCCACTTTAATTCGCCCTTATGATTTTCTGATCAGATGTTACTGAATCTTAAAATACTGAAACTCTGTTTTTTACTTTTATTCAATACACCTCTGGTGTCTCAATTCTTCGAGATGACTAATAGGAAATAATTCCCTTTGATTCTGTGCTGTGATGTGTTTCAATATGTTCCGATCAACTTAATTTTCTGTCGAGAATACTCCAAGAAACTTTTTCATTTGTAAGATATTTTGCTTACATACATTGTTTAGTAAATACAGCAAAATAAAATAAAATAATATTGAGAGGAGAGATACCTCGGGTGGGCTCAGTTTGCACCCTATTATCTCACTCTCTGGTAGGGCCTGTATTAGTAAATAAAGGAAAAATAAAAATACCAATTAAGTGAAAAATATTAAGTGGAATGTACATAATATAATATAATTGGTTTGTAAAATGGGATATTAAAAATTATAAGGGAAAACATGAATATTATTTATTATCACTTTCAATAAGCCAAAGGAATGGCGCTTACCTTGAAACGCAGAATCCTTGTTACCGTGCTGGAATACCCATGTGTCCTTAGCCCATATCGGTGAAAGGGGGAGAGGAAATAATAGAAATAAGGAAATAAATCTTAAGTGCTTCCAATTCTTGAGTCTTCCCCATGCATTGCTACTTGGCTTATGATTGTAGATAATAATTAAATGGGCTCCTAGAAGCTGCACGGCAGGAAACCAACCGGAAGTAACAACCGTGTGATTTCACAATAAACCTATGCAGGCTTGGAGAACCGGGCCATCGCTAAACCAGCGTATGAGACAGTACCCAGGAAAACCAGAAGTAACAAACTTGGATTATTAAAATTAAGGGCAACCGAACGGTGACCTCTCAAAACGAGTGTTAGATGTCGACTTACTCTTCCGAGTGTTACATAGCGACTGATTTGGGGAGACAGAATACGTAGGTTACCACCTCTCTACACTTAGGACACAGCCTAATAGATTAGCGAATTATCAAGACAGTACAATAATACCCTCCTCGAAAAGAAATTCTTGTACGCAGTTGGCGGCTAATTTGAATTCGTACATTAAATACCGAACACACATACACACTTGTTACATCACTAAGAACTCCGCTAAATAGACAACTACTAGCCTTAAACTTTTTAGTATTCAGTAAAAACACTTATTAGTGTTTAAATCTAAAACTAGTGAAAGCTATTAATTTGATATTTAAATTTTGCTACCACTGACATGAGACACAGCAATATTCAGTGGTAGTTTAATGTTATTATTTAGTGAAGGTCCAATGAAATAACACCAACGAATTTATTAATTAGAATTTAATAATAGCTGAGGAACCATAAAATTACATTATTGTGAGGGAAATAAGAGACATTGTGGTTTATATTACATTGTGACATTAGTTAATATTATTAAAGCATTACTTAATAATAATTACTGCAAAGAGAGGGAATTTTATCACAACATTACATGAAATTTAAAGTATTTTTTTTTTTCTCTCTTACTCCTAAAAGTGGAAGTGGTACGATCGTGTGATAATTCACAAATAGAATTTTCATCAGAAAATACATATCTTGAGGTCCTCCGAAGACGAAAAAGTGGTTTTCTAGAAATTGGTCTGTATGTGTCAGTCGTCTTTCGTTTGATTAGCATATTTTAAAAGCAGAAAATCGTGGAAAGCGGAAAAGTTGATCTTTCTGTTTAGGTCCTACCTACCAAAGGACCGTCAAAGTCGTTCTACTGAAACGTTCGATTTTATAGAATACATTTCTTAGTTTTTTGTGATTTTCTCGAAAACGGCTTCAAAAGTTTTTCTTTAAACTTGGTATATCTACTACACATATAATGAGCTACTACTTTTATTTACTAAATTTTTCCGGGAAAATTCATTCTAGGGGAAACTTTTGGGGGGGAAGGTGGGTTTATGCTTTTCTTTAAAGTATTATTTTTGTTTAATTACGTTTCTATTGTCTATGTAATTTTTACTTTCTCTTACTCCTAGTAAGAGGAAGTATTATAACCGTAACAAATTTTCGAATCGAGTTTTCACCGAAAATATCCGTTCTGAGGTCCCCTGAGTTCAAAAAAATGATTTTTTAGAAAATGGTCTGTGTGCATCTATGTATGTATGTGAAAGTATAGCTCAAAAACGAAAAATCGCAGAAAGCCCATACTTGATATTCCGTTTAGGTATCACTATGGGATCCGACAGTATGTTATCTGTCAAAATTCCTCAACCGGAAATACCACTTTACTGAATAGTTTTTTTAACTTTTTTGCGATTTTCTCAAAAATGGCTCTAACGATTTTCGTTAAACTTGGTACATTAAACATACATACTAAGATCTACAATTTTTATTTGAACCATTTCCCCAGAAAAATGCGTTTTAGAGGGTGCACTTTGGGGGGGTGTAGGTTTTTCTCCAAAATGCTATTTCAGTTTATACACAATTCTATCATCTAAATAATATTAATTAGAATTACATATATTGTTGAAATTCCGAGTTTGAAGAAAATCACATGACCGGAAGTGCGTTTTTACTGAAAAGTATTTTTTAGTATTGTGCTATTTATCTAAAACGGCTTTCATTTGAAACATTTTTCCGGGTAAGCTCATTTAAGGGGTGGGGTTATGTTTAATCATTTTATTTATTGCCAAAATTCCGAGTTTCAAGAACATTAGTAAACCGGAAGTGCGTTTTTTTTTAGTTTTCCCGATTTACTCCATAGAAACACCGACGAATTTCATTAAATTTGGTATACTAACTGTAAAATTTGTCAATAAGAATTTTGAAAACTGGAGTAAGAGAAAGTTTCACATCAGATATTTTTATCAAGTAGATAGACTGGTTACTTCAACAAAGTTCGGCTAGTATGGGTGCCGGGGCATAAGGGGATCATAGGAAATGAAATAGCCGACCAACTGGCCAGGGAGGGAGCGAATACTCCCTTCTATGGGCCGGAACCTGCCCTAGGGGTAGACAAAAGTATGGTGGCTCTGAGAGAATGGACTCGGAGGGAGCGTAACCGTTACTGGAGGCTAAGTACTGGGGCAAAACACGGCAAAATGGTTATGCCAGAGCTCTGTAGAAGAAGGACCAGATACATCCTGGGTCTAAGCAGGTATCAGATTTCTCTGATAACGGGCCTGTTTACTGGGTATGGCAGGATTAAAAAACATCTGCACAAGGTAGGGTTGTTGGATGTAGAGCCCTTGTGCAGATTGTGTCAGGAGGAGGAGGAGACGGCCTCTCACCTGTTGTTTGATTGCGTTGCAATCGGCAGACTGCGGTACGAGATCTTCGGTACGTTGAGACCGGAAGAAATCGTACTCCAGGAAGGACTGGTGGGGAAGGTTTTGGACCTCATGAAGGTTTTGGGCTTCCACTACTAGGTTTGAGGGGTTGGCACAATAAGCCTCAATGGGAGGCTGCAGGCCTGGGTTTTAGTCCCCCCCTGCATCATTCTAATTCTAATTCTAATCTAGACTGGTTACTTAATGTTGAAAATTGAAGCGAGTGTTTTAGTTAAACAACAACACAAAGATGAAACTTAAATTACAACCAGTTTTATTGTATTATGTTTTTGATTGCAAATATTTCCTCGACGTTTCAGCATTTAAAGCATGCTATTCTCAAGAGCTTTTTTTTTCATTATTGTTATAATAGTGTTTGTTTCAAATTTTGTATTGTAGATTCAACGTACTAATACTGTATATTAATGAAAACCTCTTGAGAATAGTATGCTAAATGCTGAAACGTCAAGGGAAATATTTAAAATAAAATAAAAAACATAATACAATAAAACAGGATGTAATTTAAGGTTCATCGTGGTGTTTTTGTCTATATAATATTAATTAGAATTAAACTTGTTTAAATGAATAGTAAATTTCGAGTTTGAGGAAAATTAGTTGACCGGAAGTTGGACTTTCTGATGAGGATCGGTCAAGAAAGAAACATTCAATTATGCCAACTCTGTTTCGAGAGTTTCTGTCTTTATCAAGGCTTTAATCTAAAAAAACAATATAATGAGGAAGTACAATGTATTAGTAATATTGAAAATGCATTTTTATTTCTGCAATCGTATTCATGTTGGTACCTTCTGTTATGTAAGTATTGTGCAGTTTGACCAACATAAACAGCTAGACATTGTGTACTGTCTACCTGGTAAACGAGGTCTGAAGTTTGTTACAGAAATAAAAAAGACAAGATAACATTACTTAAATGACGAAACATTTTAGGTGAAAAAAATCATAAATTTTATTTTTCTGAAACAAAAATATTAGCAAAAGAAAGTAACAGGAACAAAAAAAAATATATTAGAAATGATGTGTATAACAAAAGAAATAAATTTTCTGTTAATTTTCGTAATGATACTAATAATTTGTTCGTGTTGTATAGCGGTTTCTTCAAAACATGACCTAGAATTCCCTTTCACCTACCCCACCCCTAAAAATTTCCTCAAATCCCTTTCATTTGCCTATTCAACTCACTTTCATTTTTGTAGATGATTTAAGACAAGAAGCGAATAACTTTTAATTTTCTTTTTTTATGTTTCTGCGATGTAACAAATGTGTATGTTTAAACATTTTTTCTCCACATCTTCACGACTATCTATATGTAAGTTTAATAATATCGTTAATTAATTTTTTTTTGTGTTATTATTATTCTGCATTTTACAATATTATTAATGCATTGTGGTTGTTCATTGTATTTTCTTTTTTATATTAAAGCCTTGATAAAGACAGGAAACTCTGTCGAAACGATGGCATAACTGAATGTTTCTTTCTTGACCGATCCTCACCAAATTTCTTCATAATATAAATTCATCAACGGTCAACAAATACTTTTATATTTCTGAACAGTATATTTTTTTTTAGTTTTTCTGCGTAAAGACACCGATGGTTTTCGTTAAACTTGATATACTAACTAATAAATACAGACACCTATCTCTTTTGTTTAAAACTTTGTTCTGAGTAAATTCATTTAAGGGGTTTTGTTTGAGGGGGGGGGGAATGAGGTTGTGCTTTCAGCAAAAAAAAAAGAAAGTTGGTTTTAATAAAAACTATATATCGAGATTCTTCTAGTGAGATGTTCGGACTTATTAAAACATTGCTACCATGCCAACGTTTCAGTATATTTCATACCATTCGTTGTATATTTTTATTGTAATATTATAATGTATATTGTAACATTTTTATATGATCGAACACATCACTAGAAGAATCTTGATATTAAAGGAAGCGGTCGTGAATATCATTCAAGTAAGAGATAATTGTGAGTACTTCTTAACAGATTTTTCATACTTAGAAATATTTTTCAAGTTACTGTGAAAATTCAATTTCGAAAACTTGACGATTGCAATACTTTCTCTTTTAGAAATAAGAGAAAGTAATTAAAACTATTTTAGTTTACAGTGTGTATAATAGTTCTATCACCCAAAAAATAATGTCATATACATTTACAAAAATTGAATTTTAATGAAACTTCGTTAATCACAACCATGAGAACTGCAGTAAGTGATTGTTGTGTGAATATATTCACCCGGTTGTTTTTTTTTTTTTATTTGTTCAATGGAGATAAACAACTCGTATAATGGATATAATGGGAGAAAAACCGCTAAGGTATTCGGAAAAGTGTTACACAACTTTTCGTTTATAATGTGCGGTCTACTCTGCTATAGGCGGTGATGGTTTACAATAGAATGGAGATACTTTGAATTCAGTTAAAAGTTTTCTAATGCTCCTATCCGGATCAGCTTTTACAGCTTCAGTGACAGGGGAATACCCAGAGGGCTGGTCTATATTCAAAGCACAATCTACTCTAATTTTTTTTTTTAAGCCACACTTGTGAGGACGAAACCAGTATCATTCTTTCTATTCCATTAATCTCCTGAACGGAATCAATTGCTTGGAAAGATTCATTAAAATAATGTAAAATCCTAATACCACTATTTAAGTTCACTAAATTTAAATGAATTAAAACAAATCTGATAAGAAACAAAAACAGAACCTTTACAATTTTAACTGATAAATTATCTTCAAATTTGAATTCTTATTATACTAATAAATATTTATTACACCGTCTAATTACACACCCAACAAAACATCTAACAGCAGTTGAAGTTAACCTACAACTTACAAATTCTCCAATTCTCTCTTATGAAATCAATTTCTTTTCGTAAAAATGTTTAAATAAAAGAGATTTTTTGAAAAATTTCATAAAACCAGAAATCTATTCTATTGAAGTCGAACTTCCAAGATTAACAAATTTTGTTCGAACATTGATTCACTTTTATTTAAATTGTTATGATAAATGATTTTGTAAGTGCTATCCAATTAAACACCAGGAGTGGAATGTCTGCTTTACACAGATGACCTGGTGATCTAGGCTACAAGCAGCAACGCATCCCGGCAATCGAAACGACCCTGAATTAGGGTATTCAAAATCTAAAATGACGGTTAGCAGAGAAAAATTAGGCTGCCAACTAATCAATTTGTCTTTTAAAAAGCCCATCACTTTCCGCTTAAATATGTTGGTGAACCTATAAAGAAAGTAGACATAGTAAAATACTTGGGGACTTACTGGACCAGAGATTGCCCGACAGGGAGAAATTTGACTAATTCGACTAATAAATGTTTAAGATTACTGAAGAGGTCGCGGTTATCAAATGGGGATCTTCTCAGAATGTTCTGACGAAACTTAGGTAAGACCTGCAATGGAATATGGCCAAGAGCTAATAATGACATGACGTTGTGAGGGGCTGGAAGGCGGAACCATTCCCGTAGGCAAACTAACCAATAGATCACTTGGATTCGACCATCGACTCGGCGAATCCTCGACCCCCACGAAACCTGTCCTCAGTTCGTGAGTGCAGAGCAAGCTCTGCCGGCCTGACTCATGATCCCGTGGTACCATTTTGCAGAGAGAACAAGTCCCCCTACTTAAAGACCTAGAATGATCGCTGGCCCGGCATTGGACAAGCAAAGCCTGTCCATAGAGCCTACGTTTTGCAACATCTTCCTGGAAAAGCTGGGATTTACCATGCCTTTCAGATGAAGCGGCTATTCCGTACCCAAATTTAATAATAACGGCTCAAAAGCTACTTCCACCTATATTGACAGGATCCATAATAAAGCCCTTAGAATGTTCATTGGGGCAGCAAAATCAACACCAATGACCGCCATGGAACTCCAGTCTAAGATTGTACCTACCAGAGTCCGAAGAGAGTCCCATTCTGGAGAAACCACTGCATTGCTAGACAGCATTTGAAGACGCAGAAGGCAATACTGGCTGAACCAAAAGATTTGTGTGAACGATATGGTATGGCGACTAGTGATCAAGAGCTGTTCCGTAATTCCCCGCCTCCTGGAAGTGTCTTCTGCCCCAAATCTAAGCTGACTCTGTTGGAAGCTGTAAAAAAAAAGATGATGAAAGAAGCGAAACAGAACTTAAGTTGCTGACTATAGAGGTGTTGTGCTGCCTCTATCTACAACTAGAATGACTGCCCATCTACACGGATGGATCGGCTACACAAATGATCGTGGAATCTCAAAAGTTGGCTTCAGAGTTTACTGGGACACTTCATCCCACTCAGAAGCACTTGGTAGCCACTGCAATAATTTTGACGGAGAGGTTGCAGCGATAGACTGGGCAGTAGAAGAGATTCTGAAAACATACCCATCCTAGAAAAGTGGTTTTCTTGGTAGATTCGAGAGCAGCAATCATAGGACTAAACGGAACGTCACCAGCTAAAAGTAGCAGAGTTCATAAAGAAACTAACATCATCAACAGTCTGAAGGAAGAAGGCTGGAAAATGGTTTTTTTCAATGGATCAGAAGGCAAAAAAAAAGCCCGACAGTTTGGCAAAAGAAGGAAGCAAAATGGGCGAACGCTACAAAATGAAGCAGGCTATCATGGAAAATATCTCTGATGATTATATATTTACATCTATGGAATTAGCATATCAAGTTTAAAGACAATCGTGTAGTCATTTCCGAGAACATTCCAATAAACTAGAAAAAAAAAACCTATTGTGTATAATTGCACTTCCGGTTAACCAGAATGCTGTAGCGAACTTAAGAAATTCTCCTGATATCTTAGAGCGATGTAAGAGAATAGATCACTCTTACGTAAATCTAGACTTTGTATTGCAGCTGGAGAAGATTATTTTGAATAGAATTTGTTAAAATAAACTTAAGTTCTTTATAAAAAAACAATGTTTTTTTTTTTTTTAATTTCAGCAGTCCACATTTCAATGGCTGTCAAACATTTTCACACCTTTTGTTTATTACACATTTTTGGCACAAAAAAAAACTTCAATAATACGCGCTTAAGCTGTGCACCTCGAGTATCGAGGCTTTTTTTGTTTTTTAATAAACAGATCCTTGTATAAAAGCCATATTAAAATATTGGCTGAATGAAATTCTTATCTAATTTTTCAATTTTACTCACTATGTTAAGAAATAAACATAAATTGTTGTATATTGCGCTCTTATACATATTAAATTTATCATAATAGTTTTAGTATTTGATTAAAATATATAAAATATTTAATAGAGGCTAAAAAAAAAAAGAATAAACCTTATTTATTTATAAGGATATAACTCAGTAAGGATATAACTTCCGTGTGTAGTATACTTTAATATTATTCAAAAGCGTTCTAGGCTGAGAAAGGCTTCTGATGCAATTTTAAACTGCACTAAAGTGTATTTTATGAAGTCATAACAAGGCCGTCATCTTGCATATTATTGTTGTTTGTTTCCATTAAAATATATATATATATATAACAATAATAAGTAAAGTGATAGTTCAAGTGATATTGGTTATATATATCTTCATTTCCCAGGAAACTAGGCGATATCTAGGAATAATAAAAATAAATGGAAGAAACAATAATATATTAGTTAAACTTTTTAAACTATCATCATCATCATCATCACGTCGTGCAAAAAAAAATAGAAAATCTGTTATGAAACACTCATACTACTTTCTCTTATTGCAGTTTATTGCCTGTCTTCAATTTTATATTAATTTGAAGAATCTAAACTTACATTAAAATTAATTTTTTTGAGGAAACCGTACACACCGCCCTCATTTAAAACTTCTGTAAATGAATTTTCTTAGGAAAAAGTTTCCTCTTAGAAAAGTGATAGGCCTCTGTGATTCATAGTTAGTGTAAAAAAATTTAATGAAATCTGAAATGTTGTTGGTGTGTTGTATTGTAGTGGTTTTGTAAAGGGCTTGTGTGTATGTAAGCTTTAAGAGAGAGAAGTATTAGAAATAATGAAGAGATCACACTGTTTTCAAAAATAGTTTTTAATATTCCCTAAGTGAATTTAAGTAATTTAAAATATCACAGTAATATGCTTATTAATATACTGGAACTAGCTAGATTAAAATGTTTTAACTTATAACTGCCGCTGATGCTACTAAAATAGTGATTCCTGAATCAAGTGTTCTAGTTCAATGCCTAATACAGACTGTCTGAAAGAATGTCTTCTAATTGTTAATTCAAATCTTTTCAAATACTGCTGATATGTCTGGAGGGAGTGTATTGTCTTATCCCAACTGTTTCTTACCTCTTTGTCTCTTCAGTAGCATTGACCTAAATTATAGTACCTGGCTCTTTCCCCTTCACTAAAATACACTATTTGAACTAGCTAAAATTCACAAAATTATTTCACTAAACTATTTTCAAATTCTTAATTTCTTTCATTTCTTTCTTCCACTCTACAAATCCATCGATATTTTTATGGATAAAATCTTGGAAAATTGTAATAACTTCAATAAAAAAAAGCACATCCAGTCAATCAGTTTTCTATAAACTCAGAATTGTAGCTACATATTTAATTCTAAATAATATTATTTAGATGATAGAATTGTATAATAAACTGAAATAGCATTTTAGAGGAAAACAGAACCTCATCCCTCCTCCAAAAGTGCCCTTAAATAAATTTTCCCCAGAGAAATGTTACAAATAAAAGTTGTAGCTCTTTGTATGTGTAGTTGATATATCAAGTTTCAAGAAAAATCGCTGGACCCAATTTCGACAAAATCGCAAAAAGTAAAGAAAAAAAAAATTCAGTAAAGTGGTACTTTCGGTTTAACGATTTCAATCAAACCCTTATTGTCACGTTCTATGATAGCACTTAAACTAAACTTGGAACTTTCTACGATTTAGTTATGTTGGCCATACACGCACATATAAACAGAGAAACTCACACAAACACAGACCAATTTCTAAAAATCCACTTTTTCGGATTCAGAGGATCTTGCATAAACTTGCATATCCTGTGAAAACTCGAAATCGAAAATTTGATAAGATCGCAAAACTTTCTCTTACTAGGAGTAAGAGAAAGTAAAATATATGTTATGAAACACTTACACGACTTTTTCTTTCTGCTGTTTTTTTTTTGCGCATCAACTACTAAGGTCATTCATTAGTGACCTTCAAATTTTCCATTAGAAACATTTCCTCTAGAGCTGGGTCAGCGTTCACTCCAACTATACTCAGCATCCAAACCGGCGACTTTGTTTCCAAAAAGCAGTCGGAGCGTGGTAAGCAGGGGTTCTGTCTTCCCCTCTTGTCCTTCGTGCAACTTTCTGCTGTTAATATAATTATGAAATAGACTAATTTTCCTTAAACTTTGATATTTTTATTTACTTCTAACATAAATACAGTTGGGGAAGGAGTACATGTATATGTACCAGTTGATGTGACTAGGTACACTGGGCCCAGAAGGCTGCACCAATAACATTCAATGAACCTACATAAGATTTGAAATTTAATGTCGGCTTCTTCAGAAATCCCTAAAAAACAGTGGTTCACCCGGTTCGCACCGGTTTGGCCGCACCAGTTTTTTTTCTGAATCCGTTCAGATTGTTACGATCAGTGACATCAAATATGGTAGCGTAAAATATTAAAAAAGGAAGGAAGGGAAGATGAACTTTTTTTTTGGCAAGCAAAACTGATAGAAAAACTCAATCTCTAATACTTAGCAATAATTAGAAAATGATCTGGAAATAATTACCATAAATTATTAATCGCTGGGTTTGTAAAGTGTTAACCTTTTTATTTCTGTTATTATCGTTATTAATGTTCTTTAATTAATTAATTAATTATGTAATTTTCTTGACATTGTTAATTCTTGATTCAATTTTCTACAATTCTTAATTAAATGTAAATAAAAATATTTTTTTTAATATCTCCAAGCCCCGTCACAGACATCATATTTAAGCAAACTGATTGTTAAATAATTTGAATATCACCGCTATATAAAACGCAATTTTTTAGGACGCTTTTTCAAATAAAAGAATCACAATCATCTTTCTAGATCGCATTACTTTCTCTTACCAGAAGTATGAGAAACTATACATTTCGTAAACCGAGAGTTATTGTAATTATTATGGATGTGAGAAGGAGAAGAATTAGTGAGAATGGGTTTTGGAGAAATAAACTAGAATATAAGATGAACACTGTGTAATGAGAGGAACACACCAACTGCAAGGACTTTACAAGTTTATAGAGGTTAGGTAGGAGAGATACATATAGAAAGAGACAGACTGGCTGAGTGATGATAAGAATGTAGGTTGCTGACTCGTTGCTCGTAAACTGTCCTCTTGTAGGGCTAGCTCGGCTGTATATATATATATATATATATGAAAATTTGCCTACAAACCTTGAGTAGTCTAAAACTGAATAAGGGTGCTGTCTTTAAATATAACTGGCTATCACAGTTGGAACATAGATTAACGTCTATTGGTATGAACAATTTACTAAACCTTTGCAATCAACCACTATTAGAACTAGATCTGAGAAATGCCATTGAAAAAATTAAGAATCATATATGGTGCCTTGATATTAATTCCGTTTTGAATTCTCAATTTAATCCGAATTATAGGAATATAAGTTCGCTGGGGTTAGGGGAACCTTACCTAAATTTGAGAACCCAAACATCTAAATTAAGATTAATAAGTCAATTAAGAATGTGTCAACCTTTATATTTCAGAATTGTTTATAAAGGTAGATCATATAAATTTAATGGTGACGATCATTGCCCAATGTGCAACCTTCAAGCTCCTGATAACTTACATCATTTTTTAATTACCTGCCCAATTTATCACAGTTACAGAAATAAATACTTAATTGAATATATAGATCGAACAGTGAATGAGATGGACAATGCTATACGGCTGCTCCAAATATCTGATATTAATCAAATTAATCAGTTATATTATTTCACAATAGCAGCTTTAGAAATGAGAAGCTAAGTTACTGATGAATAGGGGGAAAAAAGAAAAAATAATAATAATAATAATAATAATAGTAAGTAAATAAGATAAATAAGAATGTTTACATTTTAGAAATACCATTGTATTTATATTTACTGCCTGTTATAAGGGTCAAGTTTATTTTACTGTTAACTACTTGTTATAAAATATAATATAATACGAGAAAAGATTTTTTCTGTTATTATTACTAGATATTTTCAGTTTTTATTCAGTTTTTTGTTCACTAATACTTCAAAGTTTTGTTTTCTTTTTGATTGTTTACATTTACGTTCTTTTAGATTGTAATAATTGTATTAATATTGCAATTTTTATGTAAGTATTTATGATTGTAATTTTCAAGCTTCAAGTAACACGGAAAGAGACTTACAAACTCAACTCTATTTGTATGGAATGTCCAAAAAAAAAAAAATAAATAAATAATATATATATATAGAGAGAGAGAGAGAGAGAGAAAGAGAGAGTCTCCCACCCTAGTCTGGCCTAGGTAGCGCGTAACTAGATTGATTCAGTTTTGTGTTTCTCCGCTCTTCACAATTATTATGTAATGTATACGGTATTATGTTGTACTGACTTAAAAAAAAAACACTATTCACATGGAACTTAAGCTTAAAACTCTTGATTATAAATAAGAAGTCTACAAGCTATTATATTTCTAGTTAGAGTTTCTAATCTTGTAAAATTTGTGACTGTTACGGATAATAAGATTTATCAAGTATTTAATTTTTTTTTTTTTTAATGGTAACATCAATAACCTTAGCAGTTCAGTTATTGCTGTTTTGCTCTGAAAATTTTATAAGAGTTTTCAAAAGTTATGGTTGAAAAGTTTATTGATTTTATCGTTAATTATAAATCTGAAATTTCTAAAATAAAGGGACAAAAGATGGAAATTATCTATTCACTATGAACGTGCTGGACAATCCAGCCAAAAACAATTTCAAGTTCCTTTGTTAAATTAAATATAAATTTTGCAAATCACTTAACTTATACTTGTTTATCCAATGCGAATAATATTTCGAAAACAATTACTATGGTAATAACTGACAAGAATTAAAATCCAAATCATTTATGGTGAATCAAGTGGAAATAGATATGAAAATTGAATACGGATGGAATGTTGCCACACAAATTAACATAGCATAAATATTCATTTGAATTAATTAATAATTTTTTGAATTTTTATTCAAATTTTTATGTATTATTATTTTGAAAGTCCATCTAAATGAATTTATTTGTTTGTTCTTACAAAGATTTTTATTTTTTTGGTGTTGTTCTAATTTTCTACAGTGCTTGTCGACTATGATGAACAAGACAAGCTGAAGATGGGCGGTACCGTAACTAGACAATGAACAGTCTATATATAAATTAGCATTCTTGTCACTGAAAGCGGATTTAGGGCAGGGAATCCAACCTTGCTGTTTCATTTAACATTGATTCTTCTCAAAGTTTGCAAAAATGTAGCTATAATAGAACGGTCTAATCCATTACGTATGTGAATCAGGCAGTCATTTTCAGAGGATTCCTGGCTGCAATAAAATGCAATAGCAAAAAGTGAAGGCTTGAAATTATATTAGTAAGACTAATAATTTCTCCAAGAATTATATCATGAGAAATTAAAGGTTTGAAACAGAATTCCAATTGGACGTAAAAAAAAGAAGGTAATGTTTGCCAATATGAGTTTTTATAGACACTTTTATTTTTACTTTCTCTTCTAGTCTTCGGAAAGTAAAGTATAATTAAAAAAGCTAAAATTATAGAATTATACAAATCGAAAATTTTTACTATCAATTTTAATTAAAAAAAAATGGTGGTATCAAATTTTCGATATTGAGTTTTACCTGAGGTCCAAAAAAGTGGTTTTTAGCAAATGGTCTGTGTGTGTGTGAGTGTGTATGTGTGTGTCTGTATGTGAACAGCATAGCTCAAAAACGAAAAATCGTAGAAAGTTCAAACTTGATATTCCGTTTAGTTATCACCATGGGATCCGACAGTGAGTTATCTGTCAAAATTCCGCAACCGAAAGTACCACTTTACTAGTTTTTTTTTTTTTTACGTTTTTGCGATTTTAGAAAAAATGGCTCCAACGATTTTCTTAAAACTTGGTATATCAACTACACCTACAAAGAGCTACAACTTTTATTTGAAACATTTCTCTGGGAAAAATTCATTTAAGGGCACTTTTATTGGAGGGATGGGGTTAGGTATTCATCTTAACTGCTATTTCAGTTTATTAGACAATTCTGTCATCTAAATAATGTTGATTAGAATTAAATATGTTGTTGAAATTCCAAATAAGAAAAAAAATCGGATGACCGAAAGATGTGTTTTTACTGAAATGTATTTTTCAGTTTCCTGCTATTTTCTCGAAAACAGCTCCAACGATTTTCTTTAAACTAGGAATGTGTACTATACATATATAGAGCTACAACTTTTATTTGAAACATTTCTCTAGGAAAAGTCATTTTAGGGGGGGGGTGAGGTTACAGCTTCCTCTAAAGTGATATCATAGTTGATTATACAATTCTATCATTCAAACAAAAAATAATGAGAAATAAATAGATTCCAAAGTAAATAGATTTCAAAATTCCAAGTTTCCAACAAAATTTGTAAATCGGAAGTGCGCTTTTACTGAGCAGTTTATTTTTCACTTTTCGACGAATTTCGTTATATTTGTGTACACAAACTAATGACCTTTGTCAATTATAATTTTGAGAACAGGAGTATGAGAAAGTTGTGTGAGTGTTTCATTTATGTGAGTAAAAATTTTCGATTTGTATATTTCTATAATTTTAGCTTTTTTAATTATACTTTACTTTCTGAAGACTAGAAGAGAACGCTAATTATATCGACCAAACCTACAAACATTTGAAGTTAAACTGTACAGATTCTTCCATAGAACAAATAATACATCATAAAATCATTGGAGCTATTTTTGAGAAAATTACCGAAAAACTCGTCAGAATAAAAAGTCAGTAAATTCGCACATCCGGTTGATAGTTTTACCCAGAACCTTCGTGAAAGATGCGATGGTGGTATCTAAACAAAATCTCAAGTTTGAACTTTCTACGATTTATCGTTTTTAAGATATTTTGTTCATGCATGTAGTCTATTTGGTAAATCATTTTTTCTCCTTGGGATGAAACTCCATTTTGAAAATTTGATACGATCGAAATGTTTCCACTTTTCACGAGAGAGAGAGAGAGAAAGAGAGATAAACAATGAAAGAGAGAAGAAACAATGAATTTGGACTACTTGTTCCAAATGCGTCTTTTTATTAGATCCGAATTTCTCTTCATCTTTCTCCTGTTTGTTCTAAGATGACATTGTAGTGGAAGAAAAAAAAAAATAAAAGAAAATAATAGTTTAGAATATTTTATAGTAACAAAAGTAGAATTTTGTTAATATTTTATAATTATCTTAGTGCAGTGAAAAGAGTCAGGTACTGTAATTTGGGGTCATTGCTATTAGGAAAACAATGGCACAAAAATCCGTTAAATTAATACAATGCCACTTGGCCAACTGTTTTGTAAAGGAAGGCATTCCTTCAAGACAGTCTTTCACAAAGCCAGAACATTTGCTTCAGGAATCGTTCACTAAAAATTAGTGACAGTTCCACAATATATTAATAAGTTTATAATATCTTGCAAATAAATTGTAGTTATTATTTTAATAGAATATATTTATTGTTAGCAGCGGTGACTACTTTTTACTTCCTCTTACTCCTAGTAAGAGGAAGTATTGTAATCGTGTCCAATTTTCTATATCGAGTTATCACCGGAAATATCCGTTTTGAGGTCCCCTGAGTCCAAAAAAGTGGTTTTTAGCAAATGGTCTGTGTGTGTGTGTGTGTGTGTGTATATGTATGTATGTGAATAGCATAGCTCAAAAACGAAAAACCGTAGAAAGTTGAAACTTGATATTCCATTTAGGTATCACCATGGGATCTGACA